>CAUYQG010057722.1:0-23542 GCA_963574415.1 Tarsius wallacei
TTTTTTTGAGTTGGAGTCTCACTCTGTCGCCCAGACTGGAGTGCAGTGCCCGCTCCCGGCCACCGCAGCCTCGACCCACTGGGCTCCAGCGATCCTTCCGCCTCAGCCTTCCAAGTAGCTGGAACTACAGGCGCGCGCTACCACGCCCGGCTAAGTTTTTGATTTATTGTAGAGATGAGGTCTCGCTTGCCCAGGTGGGTCTCGAACCTGCGGGCTCAGGCAATCCACTCACCTCAGCCTCCCAAAGGCGCGGGATTACAGGCTGAGCTACATGTGAATTTAAAATGCTGGTAATTGTGAGTGACACCAAGACCTTATGTTTTGGTCACAGTCTCACCTAAGTAAGAACCTGACTAAAATGGGGAAATTTTCAAACAAAATTATAGTAGGACATTGTTTTGGACCGAGCTCTTGCACTAGGCCTCAACAGACCAGACCAAACCAAACTTTAAGAAAGCAGATAGGTCCTAATAAAGGAACAGGTTTTGTTTTTTGCTGGAAAACAGGAGAATCCAGCACAAGGAAATCCCCTCTACTCTACCCTTACAAAAACAAAACCAGAAACAAAGAAAACAAAAAAATCCTGAAGCCCTTGTTCCCGTCTTATAAAAACTACTGTTCTGCTATTTTCCAGGGGGATTTCAGATCAAATAGGTACATTTATAATGGTGAAAGAGTGATGTCAATGCCTAAAGTTTTTGTCATTCTGTTAATTTTGGAACTGTTAAATTAAGTTTAGCCTAAAGTTGCCGTTTTACAAGCTTTAAGTTCAGCCTAAAGGTTTCTCTGTAAATAGTGAACTGTGACCTAACTGGATGTGTAAGCAGATTACAACCCACTCTTGTGCCAATCAAAGGCAGTCAATGGTTCAAACAGGTTCAAAGAGCAAACACAAGCTGTGACCAACCTGGCTGTTTCTGCACCTCACTTCTGTTTTCTGTATGTCACTTTCTTTTTTCTGCCTGTGAGTCTTCTTCAACCATGTAGTATCACTGAAGCTTGTCTAACCCTATTCTGGTTCAGGGGCTGTCCAATTTAAAAGTCATCCTTTGCTCAAATAAACTCTGTTAATTTTTTAAAAATTAGTGATGGCAAAACACGAAAAGAGTATCCAAGGAATGTGGAAAATCCATTAAAGCATAATGACACACTTGTACTGGGTGTACCAGAAAGAAAGGGAGAAAGGAGTAGAAAACAAATATTTTCGCTTTCTTGGAGAACAAAACTTCTCAAGAAATTCAATTTTTGTGAATCCCTTAGGGTTTTCTAAAATAAACAGTCTTCGTATCTTTCTCTAAGTTGGTTCACAGTTGCCCTTTGGCTGGGAACTGAAGTTGCCTGCAGCCCCCAAATATTCACTTGTTCCAGGGTTGATTCCCAATCTCCTTCAGCTTAACTTTCAAATAATTGTGTCTTCAAGTTCATCATTGCTTTTGTGAGTATTCAAATACCACCACATAGAGCAGAGCTTATATATCAATTTATAGGAATTAACTACATATGTAAATCAAGGATCAAGAATTTTCATAGGTGTTACATGATTGTCCCAATCAGTAATAATATAATCAGCAAAATAATAAAAAAGCCATTAGTATTCTATTATTGCTATAATAAATTACCACCAACTTAGAGGCATACAACAACATGAGTTTATTATATTACAGTTCTGGAGGGCAGATGTCCAAAATGGTTCTCACTGAACTACAGTCGTGATGTCAGCAAGACTGTGCTCCTTTTTGGAGACTTTAGGAAAAGACCCATTTCAAAAAACAGCAAACAAACAAACAAACAAACAAAAGAAATAATAAAATATTTTCCCAAATGTTGTTGAAAAGCGATAACTTCCAGGAAACTGAACAAACACCAACTAGTATCAATGCATAGGGAGTCACAAAAAGGCAAATCACAGCAAATATTCTGAAAGCGAAAGGCAAGCAGAAAATCTTGAATGCAGCAACAGAAACGTGACTTGTTACTTACAAAGGAAATTTGATAAAATTAATAGCTCGTTTCTCAGTAGAAACAACGGAGTACAGAAAGTAGCGAGATGTCATATTTTAAGAGCTAAAAGAAAGAAAAAAACTGTCAGCCATGAACTCAATGCCCAGGAAAGCTATCTTTGCAAAATGAAGGCAAAATAAAATCTGTGAAGCTTCATTTTATATGTCATCTTGATTTGATATTTGATTAAATATTATATCTGGACTTGTTTGTGAGAGTTTTTCTGAATAAAATTAACATTTAAATACATTGACTGAGGAAAGCAGATTGCCCTCTGTAATGTGAGTAGGCCTCCTGCAATCTGTTGAAGGCCTGAATAGAATAAAATGTAAGTAAGAAAGAATTCTGTATTTCTATCTGATTGTCTTTGAGCTAGGATATTGGTCTTTTTCTGCCTTTAGACTCAGGGTTGGACTGGAACTTGCACCATCAGCTTTTCTGGTTCTCAAGCCTTTAAACTTGGATTAGAATTATAATGCCATCAAGTCTCCTGGGTCTCCAGCTCTCATCCTTCATATTCACGTTGGCTGATTTTTTGTAGTGAATCTTATACACTTAAGCAAATCTCATATATAACATCACAACATTGCCATCAACCAATCAATACATAACTGTGTTTTCTGTGTGTTTCATTTATGTTTAAAGACATCTTATTAAATATATACTGTTGAGTCATTGACTTTTAACTCATGGTCAGAGCACTATAACTATGTCTGAATTATTCTAATCTAATACATATATTTTCAACATACGGCTTATTATTGCCTTCTTGTGCTTAGGGAATACTAGATAGCACATCAGCACCATGTTTGGGGGCCATTATAGACATATAAATGACAAAGAAAAGGTAAAGAAATGCAAAAAAAAAAAAAGTGACACTGAAACAAGAAGAGAGAATAATACTTTGTTTGACCACAGCTACAAATGTGTCCATCAAGCAATTCAAAAGTTTTCACTGTTCTGTACAAATGACCAAAAAAATCACTGCAAGTATTGATTTGAGGGTCACAAATACATTTTAGTGAGCAGGTAAATTCACAAATATGCCATAATAAATAATGAGAATAAATTTTACATCAATGCCAAAATTAAATGTTAAGGATAAAGTAGTCAATTAAAATACAGAAATTGTCAAACTAGATTTAAAAAAGAAATGATCCAACTCTATGTTGTCTACAGGAGACACAATTTAGATTCAGAAATATAAATATACTGAAAGTAAAAGATTGAAAAAGTTATATTATGCAAACAGCAGTCACAAATAGCTGGAATAGCTATAGTAACATCAGACAATATAGGCTTTAAAAAGTTATAGGGATAAAGAGGGACATTTTATAACAGTAAAAGACTCAATTCATCAAGAAGATATAACAGTAATAAACATATATGCACCAAATAACAAAACATCAAACTAAACCAAGTAAAATCTCATGTAAATTAAGGACAACATCAATTATTCTACAATAGTTAAAGACCTTTAACCCAACTGCTATTAAGGAAGAGAACAATTAGACAGATGACTAATAAGAAGATAGAAGACTTGAATAATAGTATGAATCAACTAGACCTAAATTCATCTATAATCCACTCTACTCCCAATCAGCAGAATACACATTTTTCTTCAATGTACCTGGGACATTTTCAAGACATATCATGAACAAACATCAATACATTGAAAGGGAATAAAGTAATACAAAGTATATTCTCTGACTACAATGGAATAAAATTAGAAACCAATAGAAAAAAATGGAAAAATTTGAAATATGTGGAAATTAAACACACCTCTAATACTCTAATAGCCAATAGGCCAGAGAGGACATAAGAAGGGAAATCACAAAATACTTTGGAATAAATAAAAATGAAGATGCATTGTGCTAAAACTCATGGAATGCAGTGCTTAGAAGGAGACATTGTAGTTGTAAATGCCCATATTAAGAAAAAAAGGAAAAATCTCAAATGAGTAATCTAATCTTTCACCTGAAGACAACAGGAAAAGAAGATTAAAATACATCTAAAGTAAGCAGAAGAAAATAATAAAGATTGAAGCAGATATTAATAAAATAGAAAATAAACACAAGCTCAATAGAACTACAAGTTTGTTTTTTGAAAAAAAAATCAGCAAAGTTGACAAACTTTTATCTACATTTTTCATTTTTGAAAAAAGACTATATGAGAATAATCTGAATTGAAGGAAGGGGCATTACTATGACTTTACTAAACAAAAAGAATGATAAGAAAATATTATAAACAATTGTACACTAACAAACTCAATAACTGGGATGAAATGGGTAAAATCTTTTGAACACGTAAACTACTAGACTGACTCAAGAAGAAACAGATGATATGAATACACTTATACCAAGAGAAGAGATTGATGTTGAAATAAAACATCTACCTACAAAGAAAAACTCAGGCCCTGATAGTTTTACTGCTACATTCTACCAAACATTTAAAGAAGCTGTACTTTTACAAGCAATTAAAAAAAAAAAAAAAGAAAGCCAGGCTCGGTGGCTCAGCCTGTAATCCTGTGCCTTTGGGAGGCTGAGGTGAGTGGATTGCCTGAGCCCGTGGGTTCGAGACCCGCCTGAGCAAGCAAGACCTTATCTCTACAATAAATCCAAAAATTAGCCGGGCGTGGTAGCACGCGCCTGTAGTTCCAGCTACTTGGAAGGCTGAGGCGGAAGGATCGCCGGAGCCCAGCAGGTCGAGGCTGCGGTGGCTGGGAGCGGCCACTGCACTCCAGTCTGGGCGACAGAGTGAGACTCTAACTCAAAAAAAAAAAAAAAAAAAGAATAAGAAAATAATATTTTACCACCATTTATCCCATTCAAAAATTTTTCATTTTTTATGTAGGTAAAAGCTTCTAAACTATAGCATTTTTTTCTACCTAAAGAACTACTTTTAGCATTTCTTTTTTGATATATTTGCTGATGATGAATTATCTTTTTTTTTTAAGAATGTTTTATTTCTTCATTCTGAAGGACACTTTTTCTGCATATAGAATACTATGTTGATGTTTGGTATTTTTCATTTTTGTTTTTGTTTCAACACTTTAAACATTTTGCTTTATTTTTTTCTTACATGTTTTCCAACAAAAAGTTTGCTACAATTTACCTCCTTATGTCTTTGTAGGTGTTTTTAACTCTGACTTTTTAAAGATTTTTTTCTTCTTTGATTTATTGCAACTTGAATATAATATAAATAAGTTATTTGTTTTGAGGCTTGGGGGTAGTATTTAGGTACTTATTCTGATTGATGTTTTCTGAACTTCCTGGATCTATATTTCTGCATATGTCATTATTCTGAAAAGTTTTCAGCCATTATTATTTAAATTATTTATTCTTGTCTTGCTTTTTCTTTCTACTCCTTCTGGCATTTTGAATATGTATATGTTACTCTTTTTGTATTTGACCTACAGTTCTTGGATATTCTGTTCTTCGTTTTTCTTTCATTTTTCAAGCTTCTTTTCTCTTTCCATTTCAGAATGAGAAGATTCTCGATCTATCATTCAGGTTCACTGATCTTTCTTTGGCTGTAATTTTCACCACTGTTTCTTCAGTGGTGGAGCAGCCACCCTCCAAGCCTTACTTCGTTCCTTTGTTGTAGCCCTCCAAGTCTATTTCCTCAAAGCCATGACCTCAGTTGAGTTTTGCTTTGTATGTAAGGTGCTGGAGTAGAAGAAATACACTTCCTCAAGGCTTGATAAATGTCTTACAAAGTGTTTTCAAGGGCAGAGTACATCATTTGATGGAGAAGCCACTGGGTATATTTCCCAAAGATTATGCTTTCTTCTTCTGCCAGAGCCATGGGGATTTTATTTTCACTTCTTTTCCATTAAAATATGGTGGGATTGGAAACAGGGGAAGATGGCGGCCGAGTTAGTCAAACTAAGCGAGTCTGCGTGTGAGTGAGTGAGTGAATGGAAAATTTTGTACACGTGCTGGTGAGCGAGTGGGCATGTGAGTGGTTGACTGAGTGAGGGCTAGGGAGCTAGCGACCAGGGCTCTCCTGGTACAGTGGCTGGTGCCACAGCTGCTGGGCTTGGACTCTAGCAATTCCCGGGACGCAGAAGTCAAGGTTCATTTTCTTTTTCTTTTCTGTCTTTTTTTTCTTAAATCAACAAATCCTCCCTGGGAATAAAATGCTGGGAGAGACTAAGTGGGGGCTCATGAGCAAGTGGCCAGCCCCCTGGTGCAACAGATGATGCTGCAGCTTCTCTGTTTCATCCCTGGCTCTTCCCAGGTCACAGAAGCTAAGCACCGTTATTTTTTTATTTTAAAATGGACAAAAGTGGCATGGAGAATATATTGCCCTAGGCTCTCCCTCACTGGTGCAGCAGGAGAGAGACTGCCTGCTCCTGGCTTTGCCTCACCACTTCAGCGCCTGGCAGGTCAGTGGCAGCAAGGGCTGCAGAGGGAGTCCAGAGGCAAAGTCCCCTGGAAGAGGACGAGAGAGGCACCCCACCACCATCTTGAAGGCAGGTCAAAAAAGTGTCCCCACTCACTCACCACGGAGCAACAGACTCCATCTCTGTGACTAGTGAATCAACTACACAGGGATTGATCATGACCCAGAGGAAATATCCTGAAAACACAAAGTTCGGAGGGACATGACAAGTGCTGAGTTCCAGACACTCCACCCCCACCCTGATCCAGCCTCAAGACAAAGGGTGTGGCCAGGAAAGGATGAAGAAGGACTCCAAAGAGATCAGTGGTAAGTCTGGGGCTGACCCAAACCCCCACCTCCCCAGCAATCCTCTGAATGTCAGACTCACACAGCTGGCCCATAATTGAGAGGTACAAACCCAAGCAGAGCCTGGAAGTCAGTCGCAATAGGAGAACTCCAATCAAGGATAGGCCTGACTGGGGCAGCCCCCACCCCCTGCAAGTACATACCTGGGGAAGAGACAATCCCATACCTCCTCACCAGAGGAGATCTCCCTGACCTTACCAGAGTGGGAGGGGAGGGCTGCAGCCCCACCCACCTCCACTGCTCCTCCTCCTTCCTTTTTTCAGACACTGAGGAGAGAGTGAAAGAGGGCACTGCAGCAGAGACCTGATTGGAGGAACAATTACAGAGCCTGCCACAAGAGGGAAGGGTTTTTGTTTTTGTTTTTTCAATTTAAAAAATTTTTTGACTATCTGTTAGTTCGTCTATTTTTAAAAGATTTTTCCTTTGTGTATGAATGTGTATGTAGGGGTTTGAACTGCTCCCCAATATATTTTTTTTCTGTTTCTTCTTTTATTTGTCATTATCTGTTCATATGTATATGTGAGTGACTCAGTGTTCATCTTTCAATTTTGTTGTTGGTTGTTGCTCTTTTGTTCTTCTAGGGTTTTTTCATTTTCATTTTTTAAGGTATTTGTCAATATATGTGTGAGGGTTTGACCTGAATTCCTTTTTTTTTTTTTTTCTTTTCCTTCGGCCTTTCTGTTTCTCTTCTCTATTCACTTTATGCTAGACATGTGTGTGTGTTTAGTTTTCTTAGTTTTGTTGTTGTTGTTAATTTTGTTTCACTTTGCTGTTATTCCAGTTTGTTATGAGGTATGTGTATATGTCTGTTTGTGTGTGTGTTAAATTGTTTTATGCATTGGTTTCTGCTTTGCATCATCATATAGAGTGGTGGTGGGGAATGGGTCTCAGGGAACACATACCACAATAAGTGAACATTGTAATTTGCAAGTAGTTCCTGAACCTTAGTGCCCCATCCCCTACTTTATTCAAATTTCAAAAACTACAAGAGACAGAAGCTTCCCATTCACTGTCCTATTTCAAAATGGAACAAATCCAGAGCCTGGATTAGGGAAGAATAGAGGACTGAACAAACAAGCTTCTCCCACTGACTCCGAATAACAGAACTAAAGAGAAAAACAAGAGATCTGTCACAAATGAGGAAAAAACAAAGGAAGACATCAGGCAATTTCAAGTGTACCAAAGACAAAACTCCTGAAAAATCAGACCTTGGTGCTCAAACAATGGAAGCTACCAAAAACTGACCCCAGAATACAACAGGGATTAGGGAATGGATGGAGAGAGTGAATAAGACTCAAGAAAGACAACTGAAGGAAAAACACTGAAGGAAATGTAACTGAGATTTTGGCAATAAAAAATTTCATCCAGGAAACAAATAACAGGATAACAAGCATGGAAAGCAGAATAAATCTAGCTGAAGAAAGAATCTCAGAACTTGAAGAACAAAGCACGGAATTAACCTAATCTGTAAATAGAAATGACTCAGAAAGAAAGAACAAAGCCTACAAGAATGTGCAATTATATCAAGAGGCCGAACCTGCACCTGATTTGTATCCCAGAAGACGAAAAGGAAATGGAGAACAACTTGGAGCAAGTATTCCAGGAGGTAATCCAAGAAAACTCTCCCCATCTCACCAGAGTTGTGACCAACCAAGCACAAGAGATACAGAGAACTCCCATAAGACCTCAGATGAGAAGACCAACCCCTAGACACATAGTAATTTGCCTACACAAAATAGGTACAAAAGAAAAAATCCTAAAGGCAGCAAGAGAGAAAGGTCAGACTATCTACTAGGCAGCAAGAGGAATGTCAGACTATCTACTGGGGAAAACCATTCAGAATAGCAGCAGACTTATTGGCAGAAACACTACAAGCAAAAAGGAACTGGATTCCTATATCCAAAGCCCTCAAAGATAAACAATTTGAGCCAAGAATATTCTATCCAGCCAAACTCAGCTTCATCAGTGATGGAGAATTAAAATCTTTCCCAGACATCCAATCCCTAAGATATTATTCAGCTTCCAGACCAGCTCTACAGGAGACACTTAAAAAGGTATTAAGCACAGAAGAAAGAACAAAAAGAATGATCACTCACTTCCCATAAGAACAACAGAGCACAGAATCAACAGAAAATACAGTGCAACAAGAAACTTGAAAACACACACACTACATTAACCCCAAAGCCAAAAGAAAACAAGCAAACAAATAAAAAACTTTAGAAAAACCTCATGACAGCGATAAACAATCACATTACAATAATTAGCCTGGATGTGAATGGACTAAATGCACCACTGAAAAGACACAGAATGGCAAACTGGAAAAGAAACCCATGACCCAAATATGTGCTGCATCAGGGAGACTCATCTCACCACAAGGGACCTACACAGACTCAAAGTTAAAGGATGGAAAATGAGTTTCTAGGCAAATGAATCACAAAAGAAGGTAGGAGTTGTGATCTTAATATCAGACAAAACAACATTTAAGCTATTAAAAATTTAAAAAGATGCAAAAGGAAACTACATATGATAAAAGGATCAATCTATCAACAAGAAATATCCATTCTAAACATATATGCACCAACACAGGAGCCCCAGCATTTATAAAGCAACTAATAAGTATACTAAAAAAAGATATTGACTCTAACACTATTATAGCAGGGGACTTGAATACCCCACTGACAGCCCTAGGTGGATCACTGAGGCAAAAAATCAACAAGGAGATTCAGAACCTAAACTTGACACTCAACCAAATGGGCTTAATAGATACCTACAGATTATTTCACCCAAGAGCCACAGCAGATACATTCTGCTCATCAACACATGGAACATAATCCAAGATCAATCACATCCTTGGCCATAAATCAAGCATTAACAAATTCTATAAGGTTGAAATCATGCCATGCACACTCTCAGACCGCAGTGGAATGCAAATAAATATCAACACTAACAACGTTTCCCCAAATCCCACAAAGACATGGACACTAAACAGCATGATGCTGATCAACTACTGGGTCAACACTGATATCAATGCAGAAATTAAAAGATTCCTGGAAACAAATGAAAATGAAGAAACATCTTACCAAACCTCTGGGATGTCATGAAATGAAATCACTTCTAAAAGAGGAATTTATATCTCTACGAGCACACATGAATAAAATGGAAAGATCACAAGTGAAGAGCCTAACAAATCACCTAAGGGAGCTGAAAAGAGAAGACCACCAAAATCCCAACTTTAACAGAAGAATCCAAATCACTAAAATAAGAGCCTAAATATGGGACAAGGAAAACAAAAATATCATAGAAAACATCAACAAAACAAAAAGCTGGTTCTTTGAAAGAGTTAACAAGATTGATGCACCCCTAGCCAGAATGACCAAGAAAAAGAGAGAAAAAGCCTAAATAAACACAATCAGAAATACAAATAATCAAATCACAACTGACCCTAAGAAATACAAAAGATTATCAGAAATTACTGGGTACACCTATATGGAAACACACTTGATAACCTAAATTAAATGGAGGACTTTCTGATACCACATAACCTCCCCAGGTTGAAACAAGAAGACATTGAGACACTAAATAGACCAATAACAGCCCAGGAAATTGACTCTGTCATACAAAAACTACCTACCAAAAAAAGAGTCCTGGACCGGAGGGCTTTCCAGCAGAATTCTACAAAACATACAAGGAGGAGCTTATACCAATCCTATTGAAAGTATTCCAGGCAATTGAGAAAGATAGAATTCTCCTCAAATCATTTTATGAAGTTAACATCACACTGATATCCAAACTGGGTAAAGATCCTACAAAAAAAAAAAGAACTACAGGCCAATATCCCTCATGAACATAGATTCAAAAATCTTCTTCAATTCTAGCAAATTGAATCCAAAAACACATCTCAAAAATCATCCACCATGACCAACTAGACTTCATCACCAGGAATGTACAAGACCATAAATGTAATTAAATACATCAACACATGTTAAACCAAGAACCACATGATTATATCATTAGATGCAGAAAAAACTTCTGATAAAATCCAGCACCTCTTGATAAAAGCCCTCAAACACCTAGGTAGAGAAGGAACATACCTCAAAACAATAAATGCCATCTACAATAAACCCACAACTAGCATTTTGCTAAATGGACAGAAACTGGAAACATTTCCCCTAAAAACTGAAACAAGACAAGGCTGCCCACTCTCACCCCTCTTGTTCAACATTGTGTTGGAAGTCCTAGCTTGGGCAATTAGACAAGAGAAGGAAAGCGGGCTTATCCAAATAGGAAAATAGGAAGTCAAGTTATCCCTCTTGCTGATGATATGATCCTATAACTTGAAAATCCAAGAGAATCTGTCAAAAACCTGCTTGCACTGATAAAGGACTTTGGCAAAGTTGCAGGGTACAAAATAAATGTGCAAAAGACCATTGTATTCCTATACACCAACAACAAACAGGCAGAGACCCAAATTAAAAGCACAATCCCATTCACAATAGTGAAATGAAATACCTCGGCATCTTCTTAACCAGAGAAGTGAAATACCTTAACAATGAGAACTACACAACACTGCTCAAAGAAATCCAAGAAGACACAAACAAATGGAAAAATAATCCATGCTCATAGGTAGGAAGAATCAACATTGTTAAGATGTCCATCCTACCTAAGGCAATCTACAGATTCAACACAATACTCATTAAATTACCAACATCATTCTTCTCAGACCTGGAAATGACATTACAGAAATTCATGTAGAAGCATAAACAACCACAAATAGCCAAAACAATCCTTAGCAAAAGAAACAAAGCAGGAGGTCTTACACTTCCAGACTTCAAACTTTACTATAAGGCTATAGTAGTCAAAAGAGTCTGGTATTGGTACAAGAAGATGCACACAGACCAATGGAACAGGGTAGAGATTCTGGAAGCAAAGCCTCAACTTCTTAACCAACTCATTTTTGACAACCACTGTTGAGAGGAGAACATATTCTGTAAATGGTGCTGGGAAAACCAGCATATCACATGCAGAAGATTGAAACAGGACCTCTACCTATCACTGTACACAAAAATTAACTCTAAATGGAAAGACCTAAATGTAAAACCTCAAACTATAAGAATCTTAGAAAACGCAGGAGACACACTTATGGAAATTGGAATGGCAACCAATTCCTACTCAGATCCCTGAATGCCCATACCTTAAGAAATAAGACAGTAAAGTGGGACCTCATCAAACTAACAAGCTTCTGCAAAGCAAAAGAAACCTTTAAGAGAGCAGGGAGACAGCCCACAGAATGGGAAAAAAAAAAATATTTGCCAGCTGTATATCTGACAAAGGTATAACATCTAGGATCTACAAGAAATTCAAACATGCTGAAAGGAAAAAAACAAGCAGCCCCATTAAAAAGTAGATAAAAGACATACATAGACACTTCTCAAAAGAAGATATATGAGCAGCCAACAGACACATGAAAAAGTGCTCCGCCTCACTCATCATCAGAGAAATGCAAATCAAAACCACACTGAAATACCATCTAACCCCAGTAAGAATGGTCATCATTAGTAAAACAAACAACAACAGATGCTGGCAAGGATGCAGAGAAAAAGGAACCCTTCTATATTGTTGGTGGTAATGCAAACTAGTGCAGCCTCTTTGGAAAACAGTGTGGTGATATCTGAAAAATATAGAAATCGACCTTCCATATGGTAATATATTTGGAGGAACTCAAATCATTCTACAAAAAAGACACCTACACAGGTATATTTGTTGCAGCTCTATTCACAAATAGCAAAAACATGGAACCAACCATGTTGCCCAACAAACCTGGACTGGAAAAAAATGTGGTACATGTACACAATGGAATATTATGCAGCCATAAAGAAGGACAAACATATGGACTTTGCAGCAACGTGGATGGATTTAGAGTTGATCATACTCAGTGATCTATCACAGAAACAAAGAACAGAGTACCATATGTTCTCACTCATAAGCGGACCTTGAACAATTATACTATAAGAAAGTGATTGGCAGCAGTGGAAAACTGTCAGGGGAGTGGGGTGGAATTGGCAGTTGAGGAAAACTGCTAGGGGAGGGAGAGGCAAACCTCATAAACAAGGGTACCTGCATAATCAACGTTTGTATACCTAACCCTGAATTATACCCCACATCTTTATAATACAAATAAATAAATAAATAATAGATAAATAAATAAATAAATAAAATATGGTGGGATTCAGGAAGAATACATGAAAGTTTGGGGTCCCACTAAGATTGCAACCTCCAAGGAGTTTCTCAATCGTATGTTAGTATAAACTCAGCCTCTAGCCTTATCCTTTACCTTGTATATGTTTGTACCAGTTGATGGGTCCAGTGACTTCTGCTCCAGGTAAGCAGATCTTGGCTGCATCTTTTCAGATGGACCTGCCTCTCTAGATTTCAGAATAGACATTTTTCCTGAAACTTAGTTTTCAAATGGGTATAAATAAGTCATTTTGTTCAGTTTGTCTAGCAGTTCTTTCTTATGAGTATGGAAGTGATACATTTCAACCTGTTAACATTTTGGAGCTGAAACCAGTAATCCAGTTCATTCAAATTTTACCTTCCCCTGCTTAATTTAGAATTTCCGTATGTTTGCTCCCCTCAATATTGTCAGAATTGTGAGTAACTCTAGAATTTGCATTTCCTTATGTATCTGTTCTTTCACTTCCTTTATAAGATCTTCTTGAAAATTCTATATACTTTCCAAAGCATGCACTCTGTAAAACTTAGTAATCAGTTTTGGGATTTTTTGTGTATGTTTTCATTTCAACCAAGAAATGTTGAGAAATAAAACCTGTACCCTAAATTCCTGTTTCTGCTGAAATTTCTTATTCTTTCTACTTCATGTCTTAGTGCCTGGAAATTTAATCGTACCAATAACCTAAGCAAACACCCAAATTGTTCAAGTCATCATTTATTAAATCTCAACTCATTTGGTTCAATAGGCTTATAGTCGTATGTGTGTGTGCATACATCAACCCATTAATGGCTTTTAAGCAATGTGATGATAATGTTTCATATTTCAATCTTTTGTTACATAAATTTAGAAAGAATGAGCATGAACATAATAAGAAATTGTATGATTTTGCTAAAAGAGAAAATGAGTGAAATCTTAATTGTCTCTTTAAATATCATGAAGATTAAGATTACTATTAGAGACAATTTCCTACATATAATTTAACAAATATAATACAGTTATCTAAAAGACATTGCTTATAATCCCTTGATTTTTATATTAAAAATTTTAAGATGAATTTTGCACATTTGTAATCTTTATTTCATAATTCCTAACCTATAAACGAGGCAAGAACACAACTGGTAATAATTTACTGCTTCTTCATATTCTATATTCCTCCGGTAACTTACAGCACTTTTGGGGGTTGGTGTAGGTACTCAATTTCTGGACCATGAACCAGTATCAGACCAGTACCAATCACACAGGAGGTGAGCAGCCAGTGAGCAAAAGAAGTATCATCTGTATTTATAGCCACTCCATTACCACCTGAGCTCCACCTTCTGTCAGATCAGCAGAGGTAATAGATTCTCATAGAAGCATGAATCTTATTGTGAACTGTGAACATAAGGAATCTAGGTGCCACTCCTTGTAAGAACCTAATGCCTGATGACATGAGGTGGAGCTGAGGCAGTGATGCTAGTGCTAGGGGAGAGGTTGCAAATACAGTTTAACATTAGCAGTGAGGTATGACTGCACACCCTCCTCGTCTGTGGAGAATGTTCTTCCAAGAAACTGATCCCTAGTGCTAGGTTACTGGCAACTAAATTATGACAAGAAAAGTTAAATCTAACTTGCAGTTAAATACCAAGTATTTGTTTATGTATAGTCTCACCTATCTGTTCTGCTACAACTAAAAGACAAGGTAGAAAGAACTTTGGCCCCTTTCATTGATAGTCATGCAAAATCAATTCACATCTTAAGTTTAAAGAATTTGAAATTGCATAATTTAGCACTTAAGTGCACATGATAAATAAATGTTTTGGAAAATTAGGATGGCTACTATTTTATTTTAATTTCTTTCTTTTCTTTCTTTCCTTTTTTTTTTTTTTTTTTTTTTAGACTCAAGGGGTACATGTGAATGTTTGCTTTGTGAGTATATTGCATAATGGTGAAATTTAGGCTACTATTAAGTTCATCATCCAAATGATGTGCATGGAACCTAGTGGGTAGATTTTCAACCTTTTGTCCCTCTCCTTACTTCCTCTTTTAAAAAGTCTCCAGTGTCTGTTGTTTCCATCTTAATGTCCATGTGTGCCAGTGTTTAGCTCCACTTATAAGTGAGAACAAGCACCCTAACACAGAGACTATTTTATCACAGGAGATTGAAAGAAGGAACTTGAAATAAGAATTATATATGTGTCAAAATACCTTTGTTTTTATAGGAGAGAGAACATAGAAATAGAGCAGAGTCTGATACTCAGATGTCCTGGGTTTTTACATGTTTTTTTCCACCACATCTCATCACTTCCACATATAAAAACCAATTCTAATTCAATTTTACCTGTAGACAGAATAAATAAAAAATTGTCAACTGTCTGTGTATATTAGATGTTTCCAACTGTAAATATAAAGGCTACTAAGGCAATTTGTCTTGCAGATCTCTCCATCAATTAACAAAAGATTATTAACTCCTATTGATTTTCCATGTTTGAAAGCATTTTCCTAACTAAATAATACTTATAATGAAAATTACATATGCACAGTTGTGCACAATTACTTGAAATTGACTGAAATTTCAGCATTTTTTTTTTCAGACGAAACTAGAGATAGTTTGCTCCTACCCTTAGAAACCCAGACAATAGATACAATGAGACTTTACTCAACCTGGTAGAGGGACAAAAGTGCAGAATTGGAGATGGAGAACAATGTGGAATACAACTGGACATTTTTTCTCTTCCTGAGCTGTACTAAATAAGCACCTTCCTGGTTATAATCTTTGAAGTGGTTCCAGAGGATCATCAGTACAAATCAGTACAGGATCAAGCTCTTTTAACCAAAAAAAAAAAAAAAAAAAAAATGGAAACAAAACGTAGGTCTGCAGACTGCCTAAGTATCTTATTACTATTTTTCTAAGCTAGTCATTGTGTTGCATTGTCTTCACAAGATAAAGAGTCAAGAGTCAATTTAACTGATAATTATTTCTACAGTGAATCACCTGGATTTGCCAAAAACATTGTGTAGTGCAGAGGAACATAGATTGTCTCATCATGTCATACTCCCAATTGTGAGCTCAGACCCTGACACTTACCCTGTGTTCCACAATATTGGATTGCTGTCTTAATAACTAGTCTACAGACCTCTGTTGTAGTACTGACTCTGACAATTACCATCTGTGTGATTTAACATTCACCACTTACATTATTTGACTTCAGCTTTATTATCTATAAACTGATCCCTCAAATATATTTAATGCCTAGTGCTTTACTATTCTATCAGCTTTTATTTCAATTTATAGTCATGGAGAAATTATTCAATTCATCATTAAAACTACATGCCACTTGCCACTTGACATTTCTAAAATTTGTGGTCAAGAATTTGTCTTTGATAAATGAAACTACCAAATATTGTCATTATTTATAGAGATGAAAGGACATTAACTGAAGATCAAGTCTTGCAGAAGTTATTGGAGGTTAAATAACACAGAAATAGTTTACATTTTTTAATTCTGAGAAATAGGGCCTTATTAAAATTTTAGCTAAATTTTTGACAGCTATAAATATTATTTTTAAAAATTCAGGAAATGTGATCATAGATACCTAGAAAGAAAATAAAAATATATCTTTTTAAATTTCAACCACTTATATTTGACCATGATATGCTTATTGTAATTTGGTTGTGTGATTTAGTGTCTCAAAATGAATGAAGCAAATGGATGCAGTTGCAACAGACAGGAAATTCTTATTAAGATATAGGAGAAATTGAGTTACATAAAATGTTTGTCTCTCTTTTTGATGCTTATACATTTTTTTAAATGTTGACTTTCATTTTTCTTTAGTTTTGTTTCAAGGGGTGCATTGGCTTTCAGCAATGTACATACTAGCTATCATGCAGATTGAGAATATTTTTTGAGAATCTATTAAATGTTGGTGAGAAGATGGTACATATTAATGACAAATATGAGATTCCTTTCTTTTTATTCTTATTCAGTTTTGGTTAATACCATAGATTTTAGATTGTTTGGACTAAAATTCTGTGTCAATCTTTAATAAGTAATCACCTCTGATGCCTCAATTTATTTATCTGTAAAATGGTACTAGAAACAATACCTACTGAACTATTTGTATTAAATAAGTTAAAATATATAGGTTAGACAATAAAATATCAAAAAGTATATTCTCATTGTTGCAATAAGAGCAAATCTGTAAATGATTTTTTAATAAATGCTTGAAGACTTAAAAACTAAACTATGAAGGGAACATAGACTTCGATAGATTCATGTAAACATATTTTAAACTACTATTCTTTAGCATTTTCTGATATTCTGTGATACTAAGTTTTTATGTTGGAGTACATCATTCTCTATTGTCTACAGAATTCCAAAGGAAAACAATTGCTTGTCCTAGGGTACAACAGACTATTAGAAAGAATATTGACTAACTTGGGCACCAAGCATTCCTGCTGACACTGGTAAGCTGCCCTCCACCCCCAGGAAATTATAGATGTGGGGATAAATGGTACACAGGGACCAATGAATAAGTAATAAAGTTTATCACCCATGTAATAAACAGCCAAATTTTCTCAAAAGAAAAGCTCAGGTGTGGGCTGGAGTAAAGCAGGAAGGATGGAGCATAGTCAGAGGGCACCTAGATGAATCTCCGTGTGCAAACCTAGGTCTGTGCCAAAGGAAGCAGTGCTCAGGATTTCTTATAGGCTTCTTTAGGTGTGGGGCATAAGGGAAAATGGTAGAGGTAAAGCTTGACAGCTGTCAGCAATGAAACATCACAGTGGAGTCTGATTCTTTCTTACAAACCTGCACCAAGAATATTTTAAAACTATTTAGAAAAAGAGAATGAAAACTTAAATGTATCGTAAGCAGAATTAGGTGGAGGAGCAGGGTAGAACTTGTTACCATAGCAATCGTTCACTCCCCATGTAAACTCTTCTGTGCACCGTCTGCACAGCAGTGTTACCCTGGCCAATGAGGACTCCTTCCCAACCCCCACTGGGGTAACCAATCATGCCCACAGGCAGGTAGTTTGAGTGCATATCTCCCACATCCTTCTCTAAGGTTAAAAACAGACAGGAAACTTTAGTAGTCCCATAGTCCTGTCTATTGCCTAGGTCAACTAGGCACTTCTTGGAGCAACACAGGCCAAGCAGAAAGCCCACAACCACTATCACAGCTGACTTTCTCCCTCATGTGCCAACTCCTGGCTGGAGGTCAACTGGCAGATCCTGTTTTAGCTTATACCTCAGATTTTGGGAGCGTCAAATTCCTGACCCAGCTAATACCACTATCCAAATGACCCCAACAACTCAGGACATGGTGAGTCAATGCAGGTATACAGCAGCACTACCACAATTGGCAACTGAAAAACTCACCACCCTAAAGCTAAGTATGAAAAGTGTCTACCTCAGCTCCCTGCCAACCTCAAGAAGAAATAGTCAACCAAATAAGAAAGAACCAGAAAAACAGTTCTGGCAATATGAAAAAATAAATAAAGTTCTTAAACACCCCACAAAGACAATACTAACTATTCAGCAATAGACCCTAATGAAAATGAAATTTCTGAAATTCCAGAGATAGAGTTTAAAAGGTTGATTGTAAAATTTTCTCAGTGAGGTCCAGGAAATACTTGCAAACCAAAATAAAAAAACAAGAAAAACTATTCAGTACATGAATGAAAAAGTATCCAAAGAGATAGACACTTAAAACAAAGCAAAAGTAAATAAACTGACCTTCTGGAAGTAAAAGACTCATTTAGGGAAGCACAAAATACAGTGGAAAGTGTTAACAGTAGATTACAACAATAAGAAGAAAAGATCTCAAAACTTGAAGACAAGGTTTGTAACCCAATGAGACAACAATAAAGAAAAAAAAAATCAAGAGAACGGAGCAAAGTGAGATTCCCAGAAATGTGGGATTATGTAAAACATCCAAACCTAAGAACCATAGGTGTCCTTGAGAAAGAGGAGAAAGCAGCAGGTTTGGAAAATCTATTTGAGGGAATAAGTAAGGAAAATATCCCTGGCTTTGCCAGAGACTTGAACATCTAAATGCAAGAATTCCAAAGAAACTCAGTAAGAATCCTTCAGAAAGGATTATCCCAAAAGAATACAGTGACCAGATTATGCAAAGATAATGTGAAAGAAATAATTTTAAGAGCAGTGAGAAAAAAAGCATCAGATAGCTAACAAAAGTAAACCTATAAGACTAACAGCAAACTTCTCAGAAAAAAACCCTACAAGTCGGAAGGGTTTGGGAACCCAATTTCAATCTCCTCAAATAGAATAACATTCAGCCAAAGATTTTGTATCCCACAAAACTAAGTTTCATAAATGTAGGAAAAATAAAGTTTTTCTTGAGCAAACAAACACAGAGGGAATTTTTCACCACCAGACTTTCTCTACAATAAATATTCAAAGTATTTCTAAATATTAAAATAAAAGTTCTAAACATACCAGTAGAAAAAACACTAGAAATTATAAAGCTCAGAGGGCTTACACACCCACACCAAAAAAAAAAAAAAAACCAAATATCAAAAAAATAGAGGAAAAAGAAGGTAGCAACCAACATGGGGACTAGATCAATACCTTACATATTAATTATTAACTTTAAATATAAATGGTCTCAGTGTTCCAGTTAAATATATAGATTGGCAGAATGGATTAAAGAAAAAAACACAATCCAAATACCTGCTGCCTTCACGAGATCCATCTAACACAGAATGAC
This sequence comes from Tarsius wallacei, assembly GCA_963574415.1. Classification (NCBI taxonomy): domain Eukaryota; kingdom Metazoa; phylum Chordata; class Mammalia; order Primates; family Tarsiidae; genus Tarsius; species Tarsius wallacei. The sequence continues at coordinate 19,695 of CAUYQG010057722.1, forward strand.
TGGGGAAAAAAATGTGGTACATATACACAACGGAATATTATGCAGCCATAAAGAAGAACAAAATCATGAATTTCACAGCAATCTGGATGAACTTAGAGTCTATGACACTGAGTGATCTTTCACAGAAACAAAGAACTGAGTATCACATGTTCTCACTCATAAGTGGATCTTGAACAATTGCTATAATACTCTAAGAGTAGGATTGGCAGTAGTGGGAAACTACCAGGAGCGGGGGGCATGGAAGCAGGATTGACAGTAGTGGGAATATGCCTGGGGAAGGGAGTCACACCTCATCAACAAGGGTATATTCATAATGAATATTTGTATACCTAACCCTGAATTGTACCCTACATCTTTAAAATAGAAAAAAATAAAGGTTTAAAAAAATAAATAAATACATTTAAAAAAAGATAAAAGGGTAGGGAAAGAAATTTCATGCAAATAAAAAATAAAAATGAGCGGGAGTATCCATTCTTATATTAGATGAACAGACTTTAAATTAACAACTGTTAAAAATAGACAAGATTATTAAATAATGATAAAAGGATAAATCCAACAAGAAAATATAGCAATTTTAAATATATATGCAGCTAACACCAGAGTTCCCAGCTTTATAAAACAAATTCTACTAAGCCTAAAAAAAAAAAAAAGAGAGATAGCCAGCAATACAATAATATTAGAAGACTTCAACACTTCACTGACAGCAATAGACAAATCATCAAGGTAGAAAGTCAAAAAAGAAACATTGGAGTTAAATTGAACCCTAAAGCAAATGGATCTAACAAATATCTACAGAACAGTCCACCCCAAAACTACAAAATATGCATTTTTCTCATTAGCACATGGAATATTCTCCAAGATAGACCATGACATTCAAGTGTCAATAAATTTTAAAAAATGCAAATCATTCAAGTACCTCTCAGGCCACAGTGAAATAAAACTAGAAATTCACAACAAGAAGAAATCTCAGAACCAAACAAATACACAGGAATTAAACAATATGATTTGGATAATCTTTGTGTTATCAATGAAATAATGGATTTTAAAAATTCCTTGAAATGACAACAATGCACAATTTATCAAAATCTCTGACACATAGCAAAAGCTGTGCTTCAAAAAAAAAAATGTTATAGTGTTTAACAGCTACATAAAAAAAACTCAAAGATCACATACTGACAACCTAACATAACACCTCAGGGATCTAGAAAAATATGACCAAATCAAACCCAAAGTTAGCAGAATAGAAAAAATAACAAAGATCAGAGGAGAACTAAATGAGAGAGAAACAAAAACAAAAACAAACATAAAACAAAGTATCAATAAAATGAATAATTGGATCTCTGAAAAGAAACAAATAAACCACTAGCTAGATTAATTAAGAAACAAACTAGAAGATTCAAATTAGTTTAATCCAAAATTAAAATGGAAACATTACAACTGATTCTCCAGAAATACAAAAGATCACCCGAGATTGTTATGAACAACTTTATGCAAAAAAATATAGATTTAAATATACTAGCCCCCAACCTTGAAGCAGGAAGAAATGGAAACCCTGAACAGATCAAAAAGAGGTAACTAAATTGAAACAGGTATTAAACATCTCCCACCAAGAAAAAGTCCAGGACCTGGCAGACTCACAGCTGAATTCTACCAGACTTTCAAAGAAGAACTGATATCAATTTTGCTGAAGCTATTTCATAAGATTGAAAAAGAGGAAATTCTCTCTAACTCATTTTTCAAATCCAGTATCACCCTAGTACCAAATCCAAAAAAGACAAAAAAATAAAAAATAAAAAGAAAGAAAACTACAGACAAATATCACTGATAAACATAGATGCAAAAATCCTCAACAAAATACAAGCAAATCAAATTCAACAGCACATTTTAAAAAAATCTACGAGGAGGTGGGTTTTTTCCAAAGGGTGCATGGATGATACAACACATGCAAGACCATAAGCATGATCTACCATACAACAGAATTTTAAAGAATAGATGATCATTTTAATAGATTCAGAGGCAGCATTTGATAAAATCTAGCATCCCTTCATGATAAAAACAGGTAAAATACTCACAGAAGGAACATTCCCCCAAATAACAAAAGTCATATCCAACACACTCATAGTCAACGGTATCCTTATGGGAAAAAGTTGAATGCATTTTCCCTAGGAATTAGGACAAGACAAGGATGCCCACTTTCACCACTCCTATTCAACATAGTACTGGAAATCCTAGCAGATAAAGAAATAAAGAGAAAAACATAAAATGTATTCAAATTGGAAAAGTTGTAATATCCCTGTATGATGACAATATGATCTTATACAGAGAGAATCCTAAATGCTTTTCAAAAGACTCCTGGACTTGATAAATGAATTTAGTAAAGTCCTAGGATACAAAATCCAGGCATACAAATCAATAGCAATGGTATTCACCAATAGTGACCAAGCAGAGAATCAAATTAATAACACAAACCCAATAGTAACCAAAATGTTAAAATACATAGGAAAATATTTAACCAAGGGAATGAGAGATCTACGAGGTGAACTACAATATGTTGATGAGAAAAATTATAAAGGGCATAAACAAATAGAAAAACATCCAGGCTCATGGATTGGAAGAATCAACATTTTAAAAATGATCATATTACCCAAAGTCATCTACAGATTCAACACAAACTCTATCAAACTAACAACGTCATTTTCCATTGAAATAGAAAAAACAATCCTAAAATTTATATGCAATAAAAAAAGAGTCAGAATAACCAAAGCAATCCTAAGCAAAAAGAACAAATTGCAGGCATTGCGTTACTTCACTTCAAATTATACTACAAAGCTGTAGTAACCAAGAGAGCATGGTACTGTCACAAGAGCAGACATATGGATCATTGGAACAGAATAGAGAACACAGAAATAAACCCAAACACCTACAACTAACTGATCTTTGACAAGCAGACAAAAACATACATCGGGGAAAAGACACCCTATTCAAAAAATGGTGCTGGAAAACTTGGATAGCTACAAGCAGAAAAATTAAACTTGAGTCCTATATCATAACATAGAAAAAAAATTGACTCAGGATGGATTAAAATTTTAAGTTTCAAACCTAAAACCATAAAAATCCTAAAAGAAACTCTAGAAAAAACTCTTCTGGACATGGGCCTGGGCAAAAATTGTATGACTAAAACCCCAAAAGCAAATGCAACAAAAACATATATAAATGAGTAGAATTATTAACTAAAAAGCTTCTGCACTCAAAAGAAATCATCAACAAAGTAAGCAGGCCACCTACAGAATGAAAGAAGATATTTGCAACCTATACCTTTGAAAAGATTAATATCTAGAATCCACAAAGAATTCAAACAAATTAGCAAGAAAAAAGGAAATAGCCCCATTAAAAAGTGGTCAAATGATATGAATGGACATCTCTCAAAAGAAGATATACAAATGACGAACAACATGTGAACAAATGCTCAACATCACTAATCATCAGGGAAATGCAAATTAAAAACACAGGGAGATCACTTTACCCCAGTCAGAAAGTCCATTATTAAAAAATCAAAAAACAATGGATGCTGATGTGGATGTGGAGAAAAGAGAAAACTTATGCACTGTTGGTGAGAATACAGCTTAGTGCAACCTCTATAGAAATCACTATGGAGATTTCCCAAATAACTAAATCTACCTTTTGATACAGCAATCCCACTACTAAGCATCTACTCGAAGGAACAAAAGTCATTATACAAAAAAAGACACCTGCTCTTGTACATTTATTGCAGCACAATATTTAATTACAAAGATATGGAATCAACCTAAATGTTCACCAACTGATCACTGGATAATTAAAATGTGTTA
>CAUYQG010057727.1:0-14302 GCA_963574415.1 Tarsius wallacei
GGAGTCTCACTCTGTCGCCCAGACTGGAGTGCAGTGGCCGCTCCCGGCCACCGCAGCCTCGACCTGCTGGGCTCCGGCGATCCTTCCGCCTCAGCCTTCCGAGTAGCTGGAACCACAGGCGCGCGCTACCACGCCCGGCTGATTTATTTATTTATTTATTGTAGAGATGAGGTCTCGCTTGCCCAGGCGGGTCTCAAACCCGTGGGCTCAGGCAATCCACTCACCTCAGCCTCCCAAAGGCGCGGGAGCCTGGCTCAGTTCTAGCTTTTAAAGAAACTATAGATAGCTTTGTGTGCTGCACATTACCACCGGGATCAATAAAAGGATGTGTCACTAATTTAAAAAATATATATGTCCTGGGACTGAATTCCAGCACTTTGGGAGGCCAATATGGGAGGATCACTTGAGGCCAGGAATTCAAGACTAGCCTGGGCAACAAAGCAAGATCCTCCTCCATCCCTACAAAAAAAAAATGAAAATAAAAATAATTAGCCAGGCATGGTTGTGAGTGCCTATAGTCTCAGTTCCTTGGGAAGCTGAGGCCAGAGGACTGTTTGAGCTGAGGAGTTTGAGGCTCAGTGAGCCATGATTGTGCTACTGCACTCCAGCCTGGGAGACAGAATGAGACCTTGACTCTTTAAAAAAAGAAATAAAAGGAATATATCCTGAACTGCTCACTTTTTACCAGCTACACTTCACCCTCAGTCCAACACAATCATCTTTCACCTGATCTGCTACAATAACCTGCTACTGGTCTCATTTTTCCCCCTTTTCCATGCTGTGTTCATTTTTTAAAAGTTTTATTATAAAAGTTTTTATAATACAAAAATATATACGAAAAGAATAAGTAATACTCATTTATTATCATTTAGACATAGTTATCAAGATTTTTCTATATTTGCTTCATTTCTCCCAAACATTATGTTATTTCACCCCTACACATTTCAGTGTGCATTGCTAAAAACATATTTTCTTAAATAACTACAATGTGATCACACTGATTATTAGCAATAATTCTTGATATCATCTAATACTGAGCCCAATTTTCTCAAAAATACTTTTTTATAGTTTGCTTCTTTGATTCAGGAATCAAACAAGATCCACATATTACATACATTTGGCTTAAGTAACTTCTATGGTTGTTTAGTTCCTAAGAGTCTTCAAATCTGGCTTTAGTCTATTCTTGACCCAAAAGCTACAATGAACCTTTAAAACAAGATCCCATCACCTTCCTACTTAACACTCTCCAGGAGCTTCCCATCTCACTTGGAATAAAATCCAAACACCTTGCAAGGCCCTACAAGTTAGGGTGCTGGTGAACTCTCCAACTTTATTTCCTGCCACTCATCTCTCATCACTCCCCTGGAGACACATGGACCCTCTTGCTGTTCTTCCCAGCATGTCAAGCTCACCTATATCTCAGGGCCTCCGCACATGCCGTTTTCTATCTGTAATGCTCTTCTGTCAGATCTTCACATGCTTCATTCCTTTATCTTATTCAGGTCTCAGCTCAAATATCACCTCCTTAGAGTATCACAGCTTGAAACTGTGCTTCTACCTCTTCCACTAGAATGTAACCTCCATTAGGACTTGGATCTTGTTGTCTCATCTACGCTGTATCATCAGCTCCTAGGTGCTAACTGGCATAGCCTTCCATAATGTTGAAGAGAGATGAATGAACAAATGCAGACATAGCTGTCTATACTTGGGGCTACTGCATGAAGTGCCCAGGACTCATTAAGTAAGGTTTTATGAAAGCTTCCATTTGTACACAGTGGGCTGAGATCACAAATACACCACAAAATAAAAATGGTAGGAAAAAATATCTTGTGAGGTACGTTATTGAGGGGATTCAAATATCTAATGAGGGATGAAGCCAGATGGTTCATAGCTTAACTGCACCAGCACCCAGCAGCAGCAGCAGCAGCACCTGCTGTTATATTCTGGAATTACAGTTACAGGGTTCCAAGAGAGGAGTAAACAATCAGGCCATTTGTTACTGTGGGTGGGAGAGAGGTCACCTTCTGCAAAAGTAAATAAAATTGATGAGCAGCAAATGGCATAGGTCCCAACCTAATTGTCTGAACTAGCTGGCCAAACTTCCCAGCGTGGGCTTTTCCCATCACCTTGTTCATACTTCCTCCCCATTAGAGTTTATTTTTCAACTTCTGCTCATTTGCCTACCTATTTATTAGATGTTCAGCTCAAGTTCCAACAACTCCATTAAAATCTTCCCACAATGAATTTTACTTTCCCTCCTCTAACAGTATTTTTCTAACAGGAATATGTTAACACAGGGATTTATTGCACAATTAAATATTACTATTTAGTTTTTCATGAGTGGTGGCTCATCTCTCAAACAGATTATAAGTTTACCAAATACAAATATACATGAATATGAATTTATATTAGATGAGTATAAAATTATATGAATATAATATAATTATATGAATGTAGCATTTATTCATAATTATATTAATATATGTAGTGTTCATAAATATATGAACATTATGACTATTATGAATATAAATAAGTGAACTTCCTAGAAATGTCTTATCATGTGAAATCAGATGAATAAACAAAAATCTTAAAAACAACTATCAAAGGATTAGAAAAAAACATAAGTGTTCATACAATGTAAGATCATTTAGCCACAAAAATTACAAATGATTTTAACATACTGTTAAAGAATAAATGCCAGTGCATACAGCGAGGTGAAAGCACGGTAGAGGCCAGGCATGGTGGCTCAGCCTGTAATCCCAGCACTTTGGGAGGCTGAGGCGAGAGGACTGCCTGAGCCCAGGGGTTCAAGACCAGCCTGGGCAACTTGGTGAGACCTTGTCTCTACAATAAATCACAAAAAATAGCTGGGCGTGGTGGTGCATGCCTGTAGTTCCAGCTACTTGGAAGGCTGAGGCAGAAGGATCACCTGAACCAGCAGGTCGGGGATGCAGTGGCCGTGAGTGTGCCACTGCACTCCAGCCTGAGTGACAGAATGAGACTCCAACTCAAAAAAAAAAAAAAGCAAGGTAGAATTGCATCTCAATAATAAAGTAAGATACAGAAGAATGTGTGTAATAAACCATCATTTGTGTACAAAGCAGAAGAGAAAAACCAAAACTGAAAAGATACAGAAGAAATGTCAACCTCACTTGCCTCTGGGGAGGGAAACTGGGCTTGGAAGCAGGGTAGGTAAGAGACTTTTTGTCTCTTCAGTATTATAACTATGTGAATTTATTATCTATTTGAAAATATTTTTAAAACATTAAAACATTACAACCAGCACTAAATTTGGAGAGAAACTTATCAGTACTTTTCTTTCTTTTTTCATTTTTTTTTCAGGGACAATGCTATCTTCTCTGCATTATTCCAATTTCGATATCTGTGCTGCCAAGGTGAGCACTTATCAGTACCAGTACTTCTAAATATCAAAGTAAAAGCATAATTCACAGCAAATCTAATTCTTTCCAATAATTATCAATAGCCACATCTATGTGACAAGTATCTATACTACTTAGAAACCAAAATTAATCATGAATCAGTAAAGAATTTCAGGGCTAGAATCCTATGAATCATCTTATCTAAAGCTTCATTTCATAGATAAAGGTTTCTGGCTGGTTTGACCCAGGCAATTCCCAGGAGGTCTATGGCTAAGCCCTATAATTTGTGAATTTTGAAGTAGGTGATTTTTATTATCTATGCAATTTAAATTTAAAAAATAAAACAAAAATATTTCAAATGCCCCCACAGTCTACCTCATCACCCTCTCCAATTTCTCTTCTGCTTTCCTCAACCCTCTGGAAAGAATGATCTGTCCTCCTCCCTCTTACCCTTGCCACCTTGCTCTCAACCAACTCTATCTGGCCTCCACTCCTATTACTCCCCCATAATAGCTCTTGCTGAGGCTCTCAGTGGCCTCTGTATTCTACATTCAAAAGATCTTTCAATCTGAATCATGACTTCTCAGCAGAATTTGTTGATGTTAAACAATTTTTTTTTTTTACAAAAAATTACTTTTTTAAAAGTTAATTTTTCTAAAAAGCCCATTGTTTTAAAACATACAAAAAGATGAATGGTGATGAGTAAGCATTGCTCCAACCAGGTTCATTTCCCAGAGGAACCAATGCTGCCAGTTTCTTAAGGTGCTTCATTCATTCATTCAGCAAATGTTTAGGCAAATCATTCACTCAGCAAATATTTTGTTGGCTCTGCCGAGAACAGAGCCAACAAAAGAGACAAAGATCCCTGCCTTCCTGGAGCTGACATTCTAGACAGGGGAGATAGTCAATAAATAAGCAAATAAATGAGTAGCAATAAGAAGAAAGATAAAGCAGGGCAAAGCGGATAAGGGTGGACAGGATTTCCTTTTCTTTTTTTTTGAGTTGGGGTCTTACTTTGTTACCCAGGCTGGAGTGCAGTGGCAGGATCGCAGCTCCCCACAACCTTAACTTCCTGGGCTCAGGCAAACCTTCTGCCTCAATCTCCCCAGTAGTCAGGACTACAGGTGTGCACCACCATGCTCTACTAATTTTTTGACTTTTTTGTAGAGATGAGGTCTTGCTATGTTGCCTCAGCTGGCCTCAAACACCTGGACTCAAGTAATCCTCCCACCTCAACCTCCCAAAGTGCTGGTATTATAGGCATGAGCCACTGCACCTGGCCTGGATTATATTTTCTATAAAGTATTTTACATAGAATGGTCAGAAAGATCTTTCTTTTTTTTTAATATGCAAGATATCTTATTTGTATGTCTGTTTTAGAGTTGTGGGATGCAACTGAGGGTTTACAACATAAATAGGCATCATGCAAGTAAAGTTTGGGCTTCTAGCTGGCCCTCTCTCCCCCAGCAGTGGACCAGGTATTTTTTAATACGCAAGATATCTTATCTGTGTGTCTGTTTTAGAGTTGTGGGGTACAACTGAGGGTTTACAACATAAATAGGCATCATGCAGGTAAAGTTTGGGCTTCTAGCAGGAGAGGAGGGAGAATCTAAGTGTGATACTAAAGGTCTCTGGCCAGGTCTAGAAGGACATAGATGCTAATAGCTGAAACAGGAAAGACTTCAGGAAGAGCAGAGCTGAGGAAAAAATCAGTTTGGTTGGGGGCATATTTAGCTTAAGGTGACTAACAGACCTCCAACTGGAGAATTCTAACCATCTGTGCACATACAAATACCCACGTCAATATGCACCTAGAGGATAGCTATGGCTGACTGGACAGGTTTCAGCTGAAAAACAAGTGTGAGCATCATCAACACATACAGGTGTTTCAAGCCATAAAACAACATGAGATCAACTAAGGAGTAAGACAGTAGATAGAAGCAGAACAGAGAGAAGCCATCCTAGAAATAAGACTCAGAAAGAACAATCTGAGTAGAAGCACTATGAGGTGTTCTCAAGCCAAGTGAAAACAAAGCTTCAAGAGTGGAGGAGTGATCAACCACGTCAGATGCAAAGGGTCAAGTAAAAAGACCATCAAGATGACCACTGAATTTAGCAATGTGGATGTTATCTGGAAACTTAGAACATGCTGTTTGACAGTATGATTAGGACATAAGACTGACTGGAATGGGTTTAAAGAGGTAAAAACAGTAAGAGTAAGCCCTTTTGAGAGTTTTGCTGTAAAGGAGAACCAAAAGATAGAGGATGCCTTGAGGTGAGTGTGGATCAAGAGAGTTGGTTTTGTTTTCTTAAGAAGGGAGATGTTTTACGCTGCATGGATAACCCATGGAGAAAGGAAAGTTGTTAATGCAAGAGCAAGACAACTGCAGATAAAATCCACCCCTCCCACACCTTTTATTACACAGCAGGTAGTGATATACATAGTGTTCTGAGACCAGCTTTTGTACTAAACAATATAACCTGGAAAGTAATCTACTTCAGTCTATGAAGATCTGCCTCACCTTTTTTTTTTTTTTTTTTTTTTTTTGAGTTGGAGTCTCACTCTGTTGCCCACACTGGAGTGCAGTGGCCGCTCTGGGCCACCGCAGCCTTGACCTGCTGGGCTCTGGCGATCCTTCCGCCTCAGTCTTCCAAGTAGCTGGAACTACAAGTGTGCGCTACCACGACCAGTTAGTTTTTGATTTATTGTAGAGATGAGGTCTCACCAAGTTGCCCAGGCGGGTCTCGAACCCCGCGGGCTCAGGCAATCCACTCACCTCAGCCTCCCAAAGCGCGGGATTACAAGCTGAGCCACCGAGCCCGGCTGCCTCACCTTTTTGATGTCTACATGGCATTCCATCCTGTGAAAGTACCACAGGCAGGGAGCTAGTGATCTACATTTAGCCTCCCAAGTTAGCACTTTAGAAAAGCTGCTAAATTAGTGGCCAGTGACAACTAAAAACCTTTTTTAATGATGAAAAATTTCAAATATATGCAAAAACAGAGAAGAGTATAATGAACCTCCATATACCCATGATTCAGATTCAATTAGTGCCCAGATGTTGCCACACCTGTTTAACCTATCCTCTTTTTATGCTCGAGTATTTTAAAGTGTATCCCAGACATCATATAATTCCATTTCTGAATATTCTGAGTACTTCACTAAACACCTTTAAAAATAAGGACATTTTCTTACATATGTTATTATCATACTTAAAAATTAAATTAAGACTAACCTCTTGGTTTCATCGTATATTCCTAATACTTTTATATTCAAATTTCAAATTGTCTCCAAAAAGTTTTTTTTTAATTTTAACAGTTTGATTCGGACTTCAAAAATGATTCAAAGGTTGTTCTTTTAATCTAGAGCAGTCTCTTTCCTCTCCAACTTTTTATTTCACGTCGCAGGCAGGGACTATTTTAGTTGTTCTATTTCTTCCAGGGCAGGTATGAGTTTTTGATTATATAACTATGTTTAAACATATCTTTATGTTGTTTGTACAATTAATTGATACTTTGGTTGAATACTGACTTCTGTATTGAAAATCCATTTTCCTCAGAATTCTGAAAGCACTACTCCATTTTTGCATCCAGAGGTGCAACTGAATAGCCTGGTACTTTTCTAATTCCCTATCATTTGTGTATAATTTTTTTTTTATTTCTGAAAGCTTTAGAATCATCTCCTTTATTCCCAGTAATCTAAAATTTCATGATAATATACCATGGTGTGGGCATTTTTCATTCACTGTGTCACATACCTTTTACTGAAGGACACCAATGTCCTTCAGTTTCAAAGATTCCTTGTATTATTCTTGATCATGTTCTCCTCTTTATTTTCTGCTCTCTTTTGGCAAGACTTTAGATGAATTACTCCACTACATCTTCTATCTCTTCTCTTATATTTACTGTTCTTTATCTTTCTGGGAAATTTCTTCTTTACTTTCTGTCTTACTTTCTGGGAAACTTCTTCTTTAACTCTTTTATTAATTTTTAAATTTTGATAATAATAGTTTTAATTTCCAGGAGCTCTTTCTCATTCTCTGGTAACATTTTTTTTGTGATATTGTGTTGTGTTTAATGAATGCAGTATCTTCTCATATCTCACAAAGAGTTTATGTTTGTGAAGTTTTACTTTATTCTTTTTTTTTTTTTTTGAGTCACAGTCTTACTCTGTTACCCAAGCTGGAGGGCAGTGGCACAATGATCACAGCACACTGCAGGCCTGACCTGCTGAGCTCAGGTAATCCTTCTGCCTCAGCCTCCTGAGTAGCTAGGACTAGGGACTACAAGTGCAGATCACCACACCCAGCTAATTTTTTCTTTTAAGAGATGAGGTCTTACTATGTTTCCCAGGCTGGTCTTGAACTCCTGGGCTCAAATGATCCTCCCATCTCGGCCTCCCAAAGTGCTGGGATTACAGGTGTGAGCCACTGTGCCTAGTCCAGTTTTTTGTAAATTTGTTTTTCTCACTTAAAAGTTTCACATTAGAGGCTTTTCCTCACTTCTCTGGTGATCCTTGGTTTTTCTCACTTGTCTGGTGATCCCTGGCTGCTTTTTTTTTTTAATTTTAAAACTTTTTATTAGGGGGGAAAATATTTATTTAGAGTCATAGTTTCACTCTGTCACCCAGGCTAGAGTATGCTTACAGCCACAGCAGCCTCAACCTGCTGGGCTCAGGCAATTCTTCTGCCTCAGCCTTCCAAGTAGCTCCAACTACAGACACGCTCCACCACACGCGGTTAATTTTTTTATTGTAGAGATGGGTCTCATCAAGTTGCCAGGCTGGCTCGAACCCATGGGCTCAGGCAATCCTCTCACCACAGCCTCCAAGTGCTGAAATTACAGGCTTGAGCCACCACACCTGGCAGGGAAAAATTTTAATGAACACAAAAGAGGGAATAGAATATGGAATGTCCCATGTGCCCATCCCCTGGCTTCAATAATGATCACTATTTGACCAACCTGGTTTTACCTATTCCCCTCCCCTCCATGCATACCTCTCCAAAGCTTAGGGTTTTGTTTATTTGGATTTTCGTTTTGTCTGTTCTTTTTTAACATGTCAGCACTAATCAGGAATTCTGTGGACATGATTGAGGCTTGCTGACTGGAAGACATCACTTGTGGATGATTCACTAGGAAAGTAAGCCTTTTCCTTAGATAAACTCAACACTGGTATACAGAGGTCTTTCTTCCACACTCATTCAATTTTTTCAGAACATAAACGTCTAGTCTTGTGCCTGGAAAGCCAGCATCTGAGTGCAAATATGTGCACAAGGAAGGGGGCCAACAGGCCCTGATGTAAACTCTCAGTCTCCCACCTCATCTCACAGTGGCTCTGCGCCACATCTCATGCTTCCAATTCCCAAGATGCTCTAAGGTTGGGTGGGATGAGTCATCTCTCTTCCTCGTTATTCCCCTGAACGTACACTTGTAGTCTTGGCTTTCACCACACTGAAGGATGGGAAAGGACACTACACTCTCCGTCTTCTAAGGTAGGAGGACAAGAGATACTGCCTAGAGTTCATAAATAAGAAATATAAGGTTTAACTATAAGTTACAAAGATAACCAAAAGAAAAACCAAAATGGGTGAAACGAATAAAGTAGGAGGAATAAGAAAAGAAGGAGGGGGAATTGAGCCAAATCCTCATCTGCCATGGCAAAAACAATGAGAAAAATCAATGAACAATATCTGGAGTTCATAAGGCAAGAAAGAGTATATTAGCATTTTACTTAGAGGTATGAAGGTAACCCTGGAAGGACATGACTGCCCATGAGGAGCATGCTGGGTGGGAGGGATGAGGCAAGGGACTCCTGCTTTTCATTATGAGCCTGTATCAAAGAAAACCATGTGGATTTCTTTGATACAATTTTTCTTTTAAGAAACACATATCAGGGAAACGGAGAATTCTTCAATGTTCCCATTATTCTTAGGATAAAGGCCTAAATTCTTTAAGCGCCGGTAAGTCTGTTTAAAAACAAATTTAAAAAAAAAAAGCTTTTCTGACAATTATGTATATATGTTCCATTTCTAGCAGACCAATTCAATGATTCACTCTGGCAGGGACATTTTATAAGAAAAGATAATGGTTAGAGAATACTGTGAAACTTGATAGCGTAAAAAAGAATGTACAACTAAAGGTTACTAGACTCCTGACTGATAGCTGGTGGGATGGATAAGTGGTTTCCCAGAACATGTTTTAATCCTGTTAAAATGTATTAGAAAATTGCTTTGATGTTTTTCTTCTTTTTACAGGAATGCTAATTTCTTCCCAGAAGGAGACTATAAATTATATCATGACAAAAGATTTTGTCACAGACCTAGCTTGGGAAATTTTTTCTTTTACAAGTCTCTATCTGGACCAGTTCTGTCCACAGCTCTGTCCAACAGAACATTCTTCAATGATGGAAATGTTCTATATCTTTGCTGTTCAATGAGATAGGCACTAGCTACATGTGGCTATTGAGCATTGAAATGTGGCCAGCAGAATTAAGCAACTAAAGCTTTCATTTTATTTAATTTTAACTGAAATGTAAATAGCCATGTGTGGCTAGTGGCTACTACACTGGATGGCGTAGGTCTAAACCACCTTGGCTCCTAGCATCTTTTCCTTCCAAGCACTCCTTCTCTCTATAAGCCAGCCACTTGGGCTCATTTTCATTTCCTAAAACAGGCCTGTTCCTGCCACAGACAGAGGCTTTGCACTTCTCTGGCACATCCTTCCCTTGCTTACTCCCCAGCCCTTTCATCTGGTTAACTACTACTTGTCTTTCACTACCTAAAATCATCTTGTCCATTTATTTGCTCACTTGTATATGGTTAAGTTTTTTGTCTCTCTACCACCATCACCCCAACCCAGTCAGCCCTGGAGCAAAATACAAGTTCCATTTGGGCAGAACCCTGCCCACACTGCCCATCACTATATTTCTACCACCTGGATAGAACATTGCTTGGCTCTCAGTGATTTTTTTTTTTTAATTAGAGATAAGGCCTCACTCTGTCGCCCAGGCTGGAGGCAGTGGTGCAATCATAGTTCACTGTAGCCTCAAACTCCTGGGCTCATGCGTTCCTCCCACCCAAGCCTCTCAAGTAGCTGTGACAACAGGTACAAACCACCACTCTGGCTAATTTTTTTTTTTTTGATTTATTGTAGAGATGAGGTCTCACCAAGTTGCCCAGGCAGGTCTCGAACCCGCGGGCTCAGGCAATCCACTCACCTCAGCCTCCCAAGGCACGGGATTACAGGCTGAGCCACCCAGCCTGGCAATTTTTTTTTAAGAGATGTAGTCGTGCTACATTGCCTAGGCTGGTCTCAAACTCCTAGTTTAGTGATCAGTGATCCTCTTGGCTTGCCCTCCCAAAAAACTGGTATTACAGGCATGAACTACTGCATCTGGCTCTCAGCTAATACTTAATGGACAAATGTTTTCTCACAGTTATAACTGTCATCTCTCTGAGATTCCCCATTTCTATTTGTAGACCCATTCTTGCTACTGCAATTTTGTCCCCCATTTCCAACAGCCCCATGAGCATTTCTACTTAAATACCCCACTGTCTACACATCAAAAAAAATTATATCCTCTGTTGCCAAATTAACCTTCAGAAAGTTTGGCTTGATTTATGTCATACAACTCCAAATAAAGAAGCCCTCAAAGACATCTAAGAGAAAAATCAATTTTAAGGAAACAGTGAACACATGGTACATACTACAAGGTTGTCAGGCCCTTTTACACATCAATATAAAAAGAAAGCAAATAGCAATGTTTCTGCAAAGATAAGACGGGAAAGTTAAACTTACCACAAGTTCAAAAATGTCCATGAAAACAGAATGTCCCTTCGGTGTTTTCTCATTCAGACTGGCAGGAGACCAGATCCAATAGAAGTAAGTACCATCTGAAGAGACGTGCACGGTGCTCATGGTGCTGCCAACAGGGAGGTGGTTGCCTGGCATTGGCACCACCTGACACACCTGGATATGAAAGGGGGGAAATCTTCATTAGCGTGACTATAAATTCTGATTAATTCTATCAGCACATTGCTAACGCTCTTAAGTCCAAGATGAGAATCCACTAGGCTTCCTGGTCAAAATCGAATTGATATTTACCTTTAAGAATAATATAAGCCGGGCTCAGTGGCTCAGCCTCTAATCCTGTGCTTTGGGACACCGAGGTGAGTAGATTGCCTGAGCCCGCGGGTTCGAGACCCGACTGGGCAACTTGGCGAGACCTCATCTCTACAATAAATCAAAAAATTAGCCGGGCGTGGTAGCGCGCGCCTGTAGTTCCAGCTACTTGGAAGGCTGAAGCGGAAGGATCGCCGGAGCCCAGCAGGTCGAGGCTGTGGTGGCCAGGAGTGGCCACTGCACTCCAGTCTGGGCGACTGAGTGAGACTCCAACACACACACACACACAAATAATAATAATAATAATATAAAACACCTGGCAAAAACCAGAAAAGCTTATACAACAGGCAGTAGGATAAATATGAACAGCCATGCTACAGATAAGAAGATTCTTAAGATTAATTCAAATTACATTTTTTTTTTTTTTTTTTTTTTAGTTGGTGTATCACTATGGCACCCAGACTGGAATGCAGCGGCCGCTCCCGGCCACCACAGCCTCAACCTGCTGGGCTCCGGCAATCCTTCCACTTCAGCCTTCCAAGTAGCTGGAACTACAGGCATGTGCTACCATGCCCGGCTCTTTTTTGATTTATTGTAGAGATGAGGTCTCGCCAAGTTGCCCAGGCGGGTCTCGAACTCGCAGGCTCAGGCAATCCACTCACCTCAGCCTCCCAATGGCACGGGATTACAGGCTGAGCCACCAAGCCCGGCTATTTTCTGCAAAATTACCTCCTAATATTTTCATTGGAATTCTAGTGAATCTATAGATCAGTTTGGAGAGAACTGTTATATTTACAATAACAAACTATCCAGTTTTTAAATATAGAATATTTCTCTATTTATTTAAGTAGTTTAATATTGTATATGTCAGTGTAAAAATATTTCACTCCAATAAAATCTATTTCTAGATATTTGGTGTGTTTCTAAAAGATGATTACAATATATTGCGAATGATATATTTTAAAATATCATTTTCAAATCAGTTACTGTTTATATATAAAAATATCATTTTCAGTTATAGTTTCAAAAAGTAAGCATTCAGTTATTCATTCATTCAATTATATATTCAATAACTATAATTTATTAATTATAACTAAATTATTATTTATGCAAGATAGTGTACTAATTTTATGTGAACAGTTTGGTTATTTTAACAAATGTCTACATCCATATAAATCTCACCACAATCAAAATTTTCCATTGCTTCAAAAAGTTTCCTATCGTGCCTTTGAAATCAATTCTACTACCCTTTGCCCCAGACATCCATTGATCTGCTTTCTGTCAGTACAAATTATTTTTGTCTGTTCTAGAATTCTATATAAATAAAATCATATGTAATGTACCTTTATGAGTCTGACTCCTTTTACTCAGCAAAATGTTGTTGGGCGTTTTATTGCATAAGTAGTATTTCATTATATAGATATACCAAAAGTTATTTTCAATTCAAATGTGGATAGGTATTTGGGCTGTTTCCATGTTTGGTAATTATAAATAAAACTACTTTTGATCTGTGAACTTTTGGTTTCAGCTCTGACATATAAACAGATTGCATGCTGTCACTCCAGCTATTATAAGAACAAGCTGGAAAAACTAAAAATAAATTACTTTCTTTGATCATTGGAGAACTGAGATCACAGGGCAAGCAGTCACCCCAAAAGCTGGAGCAACAGGTACAGACAGAGAGACACAGAAGAGATCTGTTTACCTGAAACAGACACCTCCAAAGCTATATAATGATAGGTAGACTTAAATAATAATTTTGACAAATTGCTAGAGACTTATTATGGACTACCATAAAAGTGAGAAACTACTGAGGGCTGCAGTTTTAGGGGTTTCCCATATTTTTATAAACTTTGCCTTCAAGAATTCTATCAGGTTCTCATCGTAAAGATAAGAGAAAGATCGCCTCATGGCTCTCACAGAAAGAAGAAAGAGTAATCACTGTGAGATATACTTGGAGCCTTCTCAAAACAAAAGCAGACTCTCCAGGGGAAAAGACATTTCCCAAACTTTATCCTTGCTTGGGGAATGAAATTTCTCCCTTTCCGGTCTCTCCTGGCTTTCTGTCTCACCTACCAGGGTAAAAAGCATAGTTAATGGGGTAAGGGCTTCAGACAAATAGACTGGGAATGCTGCAGCCAGGGAAGTCAGCAGATGGTGTTGAGAGGAGAGATGCATTCACATTACTAGAGAAATATTTGTGAATATTACAGCACCAAAGCACAAGTACTGTAAAGGGCTGAGGTTTAATCCAAAGGTAATCAAATGTTCCACCTTACCATCACATTAACAAGGCTGCAATATAATAACAGTGGATTATAGCTGAAAGAGTTGTGAGACAGAGACTTTCTCTGAGGGGAAGTACTTAGGAGAAAGTTCAAAATCAATAAGAGACTGAAACAAGCACATTAGAACAATCTGAAACCTCTGGCATCTACGACTATAGCAAATGTTAAAAGCAGCTCAATTCCTAGCAGAATTAACATAAATCCTCACTCATAAATAAATCCATACATTTTAGTTCCTATTACCCAATACAAAATATCTGGTTTTCATCAAAACATCACAAGGCTTGACAGAGGACAAAAAAAAAAATACAAAGCAACAACAAAAGGCAAACTGAAGAGACAAAACAAGCATTAGAACCAGACTCAAATATGACACAGACATTGGTCTTCTTAGGAAATTTAAAATAACTAGAATTAACATTTAAGGACTCTAATGGAACATGCAAGACTAGATGGATAACAAAAGCACAGATATGAAAGCTTTAAAAAAAAATCATAAAGAAATGTAGAAAT
>CAUYQG010057730.1:0-11416 GCA_963574415.1 Tarsius wallacei
AAAGTTTGAATGTTGTCTTTTTACATCCAAGTGGATTGTGGCATATACCCCTCGATGCCTTTACCTCACTTTGGATAGTCAGTCAGTTTTGGCTTAAACTACAAAAAGGAAGGGGTGAGGAGATGGTGTCTTAAGATGGGGGGAGTAAGGAAATAATGTCATTTGCTAATACATGAATGAACCTGGAGAACATTATTTTAAGTGAAAAAAAAAACAGGCACAGAAAAACAAATGCTACATGATCTCACTTACATATGGAGTGTAAAAAAGTTGAACTCATAAAGACAGAGAGAAAATAGTGGTTACCAGGAGTAGAGGAAGAGGGATTGGGGAAATGTTGATCAAAGGATACAAAATCTCAGAAGGAATAAATTCAAAAAGTCTATCATACAACATGGTGACTATAGTTAATAACAATGCATTGAAAATTGCTAAGAGAATTTTTAAAAACCTGTAAAAATGTGTAATATTACCACTCTTCTCACTAAATTATTTTGATATTGGAAAATAGTTACTGTTTTTTATTAAAATGTTATATTAATATAATGGTTTGATACTATTATTTTAGATGAGTTAAACTGTTTTTTAAAATTTCCAGTTTTGATTTCTAACATGGAACATATCAATAGACAAAATCCACACCAAAAAAACCTCTTATTGAGGGGTCTTCAATATTTTTTAAGAGTATAAAGCAGTCCTGAGACTAAAATCTTTCAGTACTGCTGCAACAGACACACAAATTAGATTCTCAAGGTCCAGGCTACAAATTTGTATCCAATCAAAAACCTGTCAGAAAGAATTGTGATTAAAAAGAGTGTGGAGTGACTGGAAATGCCTTGTAAGAAAAAGAAGGAATATCATCTTGATCTAGAAACCAAAGATGGCTAATGTAAAAGAACCAGGAAAAGCAGAAGTGTGCTGAGGAGGTAAAAAAAAAACTCCACAGTAAAATTGTGATGCTCCTGGGACTGTAATTGCTGCCCTCATCTTCTCATGCACAGAATTTGGCTATGTACATATCCACTTAACAAACAGGGACTGGCAGTGTAAACAGTGAGTATCTCTAATTTGTAATAAAAATCAGCAAACTGTATGAGTTATAACTGATAGTAAATCACCCTCCTCTCTTGAGGTCTTTAACTGCATAACTGTTTCAGATGAAGCTTCCCAATGGAGCCGTCTATTGCTGCTGTTCCACTTCCTCCTTGTCTCTTGTCTCTTGCCTGACCTCCATCCCCCAGCTTTTAAAAGTGGCAGATAAATCCTACCAACACAAAGGTCTCTTCCCAACTTATTTTTGGCTTAAGATATAACAAATGCTTCGTGATTAAAAAAGCAAACAGCACAAAATGGCCTATGATTCCACTTTTGCTTATGCTATATCTTTCCAGAAGCAATTTTTTCTTAATAATAATAATAATAATAATAATAATAATAATAATAATAAGCATTGTACCTAAGTATCTATATGCTTATATTACTATTTCTTGATGAATGAATTTCAGATTTTGTCTATAGGTTCCTGCTCTGATGGCTTAACCCTCATCTTTAAGTGAACAGTAGCATCCTGTTACCACTTTTTAGTCTTCTAGGTCTTCTCTACCTTTAGCTTTCATGACACTGTCATCCCCAAATAAGCTACAAACTCATATAAATGTGTACAACTCATTTTGTTAGTTTGGTTTTACAATGTTTCATATGAAGGATGCCTCAAATACATTGTCTCTCTGTTAAGACCTAGCAAAGATCTGTTCCTTGTACTATACATTTTAGATTTTTTAAAAATCTTATCTAAATAAATTAAATTAATAATTTTAGATAATTTCAATATAATATTAGGAGTAATTCCACATCAAAGTAGATAAACCTGAAAAATGCTAAGTTTTTAAAATATTTGCTACGTTTATTAAAACATGATGTCAGTAAAATGGTTTAGCCTATAATAATGGTTTAGTCTAGAAAAGCAGCAATTGACAACAGCTACTAGGCTCTAAGTTTATTATTGTAATTATCAAATAATCCATTAAATGACAGACATTATAATTCAAACCAGATAAAAGGAAATAGTACTTAAAATTATATTGAAATTTAATGAACAATGCAATAGAATCAATGTTTTAAAGGAACTTAATGAAAAAATAAATAAAAGTGCATGCTACATGAATAATTAAAGTTGGGATAAAAGCAGTCTGTTTATAATATTAGCAGCTGTCTTGAAGTCTTTCCTTAGTGTGTATGGGTGACCTGCTGGCACGACAGTGCTATGACAGGAACACCTTCTCCAGGAGAACTGAGGCACCAGAAAGGCTGAACTCTACTATGTTACAGCATTACAGACAAAGAAACACTATAGGACCTAGAAAATGTGTATATGCATCTCTGTATTTAAAACCTTATTATCCCGAATAACATATGTATTTTATATATGTACATGTTTAAATATTCACTCTTTTCTAAGCAGAACAATGTAGCCTAAAGCAATGACTTCGGCATTTGGGATCCAGAAAAGTATACATTTAGCATCACTGTCATGGAGGCCTCCAAAGCGCCAGATGAGCCACATAGATCCAGACCACGAAAACACCAATTTACCTAGCCACCCCAATTTAAATTCTTGGCCTGCCACCCACGTGCAAATTTAAAGAAGATCAGAGAAGACCAAAAGCTTACATTGTGGTCATTATGCTCTGAAAATGTATCTCCTTTTACATGGCATGATGATGATTTCCAGTTCCCCTGCACTTATAAGAAAGTGTCATGTTAGAGCACAACTTATAAATCTAGCATGGCCTCATGCACTGACTTCTTATGTATACATTTATTCTGCTTATGTTCCTATTTTAGAGTAAAATAGGTTAAAACACCTGCCACCATGCATTTCCAAAATTATGTAAGATGAAAAATATATAACAAGAACACATGTGCTGGAAGCCAGTGAATTGAGTAGAAGCCATAAAAGTGGTAATCCTACCACTACCACTGTCCTGAGAATAATGTAAGTTATTAACTATCACCATGAATAGGTGATAAGCCAGAAATGTGTCCCAAATGTTAAGTCTTATCGTATCATAAGCACACTTGTGCTATGAATAAAGATAATAAAAAAATTATTTGCTTTTTCTAATTAAATATAAATAAGACTGGTTTATTGTTCATTAAAAATCATCAAGTTTAGTTGGTGAATATGCTAATTACCCTGATTTTTATCACTATACATTATATGTATCAAAACACCACTATGTACCTCATGAATGCATACAATTATTATTTGTGACTTTAAAAAACTAAATTAAAATAAGAACAGAGAAGAAATAATCTTTTTTTTAGTTGAAGGATTATGATTTTATTTCCTTTAATACACTTTTCTGCTTTCCAATTTTTCTGTAACAAATTTGCAGTATTTATATAATCAGAATTAAAAAAATAAAATGAATTGTTTGTAAGGCAGCATCTAATCATAATCCTTGTTTGTCTGAGTCATATCAGCTTAATGAAATGATACTCAAGAAACATGTATATGTAACAATAGTAGCAGGACCCACCATATCATTTCTTACCTACACTATCAAAATGATCTCTCTTTTTTTTTTTGAGTTGGAGTTTCACTCAGTCACCCAGACTGGAGTGCAGTGGCCACTCCCGGCCACCGCAGCCTCGACCTGCTGGGCTCGGGCGATCCTTCCACCTCAACCTTCCAAGTAGCTGGAACTACAGGCACGCACTACCACGCCCGGCTAATTTTTTTGATTTATTGTAGACATGAGGTCTCGCCAAGTTGCCCAGGCAGGTCTCGAACCCACGGGCTCTTAATTGGTCTTTCAGACCACCTTTGCCCTTGTGCACTGCAGTTAGGACTGACTATTACAAAATTAAAAATTCTCAAAGGTGTCTCATTGGCCTCAAGACAATCTCTTAGTGTGACCTACAAAAAAAGTGAGAATAATATAAAACACTTCACAATAAGATTAGTTGTATAAAGAAGTCACACGCTATTGAAAAGTCTACCAGGGCTTACTGGAGAGTCAGAAAATTTAGTCAAACTAAGTAAGCATGCTCAATATACCAATAATTATTCCAGTAACCATGAAAAAATACCATGAAATGTTAATTTTTTAGGTGGAAATTATGGTTTAATTTACTTTAGCTCCTGTGTTCTAAATCTGTGCTTTTTAGAGCAAACTTACTTAATTAAAAATATTTAGCATCACATATGAGTTTCCTAGATTCTTTTATAATCAAAGATGACTGCATACTTGTCAGCCTCTATGTTTCACTGAAAACATACATCTCTGCTGTTTGGTTAGAAAAGAAAGAGATCTCATGCTTCTTAACCTGTAGTCTTATGTACCTTATAAACTGCATTTATTTCTTGACCTCATGTTGAAAACCTAAGCTGGCCTCTGTCCCACTCTTCCATATACCTGAAATGGTGTGGTTAGTTTTTAGTGATGTTCTCAACATTTATTCAAGCAGGAAATGCTTGATCAGGCTAGGGATCTGGAATGCCCATCTCAGGTCTTGATGCCTTAAGAAACATGGCTACTAGTGAAAACTTCAAAGTTTCAACATCACATCTTCATCACAATTCTGCTTCTTCTTTCCACCTCAAGTTTTGGTCATTTATTAAGGAAATAGATGTGGATATAAGAACAAGGGGACTAAGTTTTACTTGTGGCTTGACTACCAAATTAGCTTACCTTGAAAATCAACTAATCAGTGAACCAGTATCTTAAGGTAAATGATCTATTTTATAATTAAAGCATGACTCTTTTTAAAAATTTGTTAAATGTAACCAAAAACATGGTATTGTAAAGTCATGGAGAGACTCTCCATTCATTTAATGCGTACTTCCATTGAAATCTGGATGTTACAGGTGGGCGCGGTGGCTCACACCTATATCCCCAGCACTTTGTGAGGCTGAGGCAGGAGGATTGCTTGAGCCCAGGAATTTGAGACCACCTAGACAACATAGCAAGACCTCATCTCTACAAAAAGTCAAAATATTAGCCAGGCATGGTGGCACACACTTACAGTCCCAGATACTAGGAAGCTGAGGAGGATTACCTGAGCCCAGAAGGTTGAGGTCGCAGTGATCTGTAATTGTGCCACTGAACTCCAGGCTGGGCAACAGAGTGAGACCAAGCAAAAAAGAAATCAGGATGTTTCCTCCTTCCCCTTCAGGTTGTTGGACCTAAATATATGTGTAACGTTGGCATGAAGTTTTGTTTGTTTGTACTTTGTAAATAACAAATCAAAGCTGAAAGGAGTCCCAAGGAGCTCTCCAAAATGAAACACATCTTTACAGCAAGTCACTTCATCCAAATTGCCTTTGCAAAGTTTCTGTGCTGTCTCAGTCAAGGATCACTTGATTAGGATGAGCAGAATCCACTTAAGTTAGTGTAAGCAAAGAAAATTCACTGAGAAGTATCACTGAGAAGAAATAGAAGATATAGGACCCTTATTCAGAAATCAAAGTCAGAAAATAATAGTAGAGTCTTGGGGGGAAAAAATCTTCCAATCTTTCTATTTTTCATTCACTTATTTATTTATTTATTTAGCATATATTTAATACTGAGTATCTGCCATGTGTCTCATATTGTTTTTAGTTGCTGGGGATAAAACAGGGAACAAAATAGATTAAAAGAAATCACTGCCGTCATAAAGCTCATATTATTATGAGATGACACAGGGATAGACAAGAGTGTAATAATGAAGGGAAAAATCAATTTCATTTGTCTAGAGTATGACATATATGTAAAAGGAGGTTAAGAGCTAGATTGGGACCAGCCTTGCAAATGAGGCTGAACATTCTGGTGTTAGGTTAAGAGGCAGCCAAGTCCCTGTGGAAGCTTTTAAACAAATAAAGGCATCATCAGGTTAGTGCTGAAGGTGCAGATCTCGGAAGAGTGAGTAGAATGGACTGGGCAAAGCAACACATGAAGGTCACTGGCAACAACTGCTATACTCCTGGTGAGAGGATGTGTGGGCCTGAACCTTGGCAATGGGCAATGGCAATGGAAGGAAGGAGATCAATCTGAGAACACATTTCAAGTACAGAAATCCAAACAACAGCTGGAAATGCAGTTTTGGAGTCCAGAAGACCTGAGAACCAGAAACACATGTTTGTGAGTCACTACATAGAGTGTAGTAATAGAAATAAAGGATTCCCAAGGCTTGAATTAGAAGGGGAAAAGATAAAAGAACGGAAGACAGTTAATTGAAGGGTGCCTGTATTCAAGGTTGAAAAAAAGGTTAATAAAAGATTTGTCCGAGTAGAGAATAAAAAGTAACAATCACAATTTGTTACAATAATATATTCTTGTGCATTACCTGAGGAGAAGGGAAGAAAGAGGAGGAGGCAAGGAATGGGGGATTATGTATACAAATATAAAGTTGAAATAAGACAAAAGAGGCAAGATGGGTGCTTTTAACTTATAAGCTGTTATATTACTAGACCATGTGTATTTCCATTCAGCAAGGATAAGGAATAAGGTATTATAGTTTATTTCACTCAGTAGTACCCACTGGGCTAGCTTGATTACACAGAGATCTCTAGCCTTGTTGAATGTGAGGCATTAGACTTAAAATTAAGAAGCGGTATCTGAGCAAAAGGTTTTCATCATTATTATTCAGGTCTTAATTACTTTACTCCAACACGGTCTGAGACTAGCTATTTTTATTCAGACATCTTCTAGCCAAAGTTGCTCTAATTACCTTGCCCTGAATAGACTCTTCTCATTCCTATTTATATAGTGCTCTGAACATTTAAAATGTGCCATTAGTTTTTAAAGGATGGTAAAATACTACATCACTTCAATTTAATTAAATGCAAAATGCAAATGTGCTGTTTTTCCATTTCCAACAAACTGCACACAACTAAATAAGACTTGCATATTATATAGAAATAGTAAAGCAGGCACGGTTTGTATATTTGAGTCACAGTCCAAAGGAGTCATACAATGTTTTTTAATATCAATGTTTCCGGGACAAGAAGCAAATAAGTTTTCAAATAAAAATATGTGGCAATATTGTTCAGAAAGTACAACCATTTCCATAAGATATCCTTGTCTAGATTTGTCTCATAGATACATTATTATGAATAATTTGTCTGAGGAATGATGCTGTAACAATTTCTCTAACACTTTCAGAGAAAACATCTCTCTCAAATAAAGAACTGGGTAGAATACACAATTGCAAATGACATGCCAATTCATCAAATGTCATCAGATCGTAACTACTTTTTCACTGGCTATGGTACCATTTAGCTAAAAAGCAATCAAGACTTTTCCACAAAGAACATGGTAGACATGATGAAAACTATATTAATAACCCTGAGATTCAATAGCAAAGTAAACTGCATAGCTGTATTGGTTGAGAGAAAAAGCAGAAGACTGTGAAACAAAGTACATAACAGATATACTAAATATATATCTGAGACTTATAGAAAGCCTACTATATAAAACCACATTAAGAAGATGTTCTCTGGTAGAGTGACTGAATAAGAAAAAAATAATAGATAGATAAGGGATGTTATGCCTGTTGTATAGCATCAAGCTGCAACTGTGTGCAGTGAGGACAAAAGTTTCTCCCTCCAAGAATGGAAAATGGCAGGGCCATTTCACTTGGTACTAACCATACGTATGTGAAATCAGGGATGGAGAAACGTTTCTATTTGTTCAAACTGTCACAATACACATATAATCATTTTTTTATTCACTTACAAATTTAGGACTCTTTTGAAAATCAGCAATAACATGCTATTTCATAGGGAGTGAAAATCCATTAATGTAAGCCTTCACTGGGTACCTAGTATCAGACACTGCACCACAGAGGTTACAAAGCTAAATACACCACGGCTTCTATGTTTAAAAACCTACATAAAAAGACAACTCTACTTGAGTAAATCAACATTCAGTGATATTTCATTATGTACCATCAGGTTTTTGGGTTTATTGACCACAAGGAGCACTCATCTGGTTCACTTTAAGCCACTTCACTACTTTTAAAATGCTTTCTCCTCTAGTCATTTCCTGTTAACATCACCAAAAGAGTGTGCCAACCCAGTAAATAATTTTTGTTTCATTTGACTTGTTTGGTTTTCTTTCTTCTTGTTAGTGGCTATGGTAAAAAGCAGGTGCTACATGGAAGTTTTGAAACCACCGATAACACTACAATAAGAGGTTATGTGTATCAATTATCTACTATAGTTCCTGAAGCAGGTAATAAAAAACAATACTATAGGGGATAGGATGTCAGACAGTACTGGTACTTTTTAATGTATTTATATTTTTTCCTGTGATTTATCTGATACTTTCTTTTTAAATACAGTAAATTATGCATAACTTCAGTGATACAATAGAAGCATCAGCATAACATGGCAACATTTCATCAACAAACAGAATTCTGATAGCTACCTGTTTTATGTTTTAAGTATAATTTTAAAAAATTTTATCAAGCAAACTATGAACTGGCTTTAAAACCATTCTGTATTATTAGGCTTAAATGAAAAGCAACAGTAAGTATTCTGTCCCACTCCTCTGCACTTCTGACTCTTGATCATCCTAGAAAACCATTTTCAATTCTTTTAGCTAGTTTAATACTTATATACATATTTCCCTAAAAACGTGTTTAAATGACAATTAAAAATTATATACATTTACTATGTTTGATATACGTATAAAATGTGAAGTGGTTAAATCAAGGTATTTAACACATATACTGATGCTAAGCAACTCCTGGGTCACCATGGAAATCAAAACAGATATTAAAAGATACCTGGAAACAAATGAAAATGAAGAAACATCTTACCAAAATCTCTGGGATGCCATGAAATCAGTAGTAAGAGGGGAATTCATATCTCTACAAACGCACATGAAGAAAATGGAAAAGTCACAAGTTAACAGCCTAACAAGCCACCCAAGGAAGCTAGAAAAGCAGGACCATCAAAACCCTAACTTCAGCAGAAGAATCCAGATCACCAAAATAAAATCCCAAATCTGGGTCATAAAAGACAAAAAGGTAATACAAAAAAATCAATGAAACAAAAAGTTGGTTCTTTGAAAGGATAAATAAGATCAATGGTCCCCTAGCTAGACTGACCAAGAAAAAGAGAAAAAGCCCAAATAAACACAATCAGAAACACAAAAGATGAAGTCACATCTGATCCTGAAGAAATACAAAAGATTATCAGAGACTACTATGTTCACTTGTATGGAAACAAACTTGAAAACCTAAAGGAAATGAAGGACTTTCTGACATGACACAACCTCCCTAGGTTGAAACAAGAAAAAAATGAGATCCTAAATAGACCAATAACAATCAAGGAAATTGACTATGTCATAAAAAAACTACCTACAAAAAAAAAAAAAGCCCTGGACCAGATGGCTTTCCAGCAGAATTCTACAAAACACACAAGGAGGAACCAACACCAATCCTATTGAAAGTATCCAGGTGATTGAGAAAGATGAAACTCTCCCCAATCATTTTATGAAGCTAACATCACACTGATACCCAAGCCAGGTAAAGCCCCAACAGAGAAAGAGAACTACAGGCCAATATCCTTGATGAACATAGATACTAAAATTCTCAACATGATCCTAGCAAACAAGATTCAACAACACATCTCAAAAATCATCCACCATGACCAAGTAGGCTTCATCCCCAGGATGCAGGGCTGGTTCAACATTCGTAAGACCATAAATATAATTAAATACATCAACAGATGCAGAAACAAAAACCACATTATTATATCATTAGATGCAGAAAACACTTTTGATAAAATCCAGCACCCCTTTTTGATAAAAACCCTTGAACATCTAGGCATAGATGAAACATACGTCAAAATAATAAGAGCCATCTACAAGAAACCCACAGCCAGCATACTGCGAAACAGGCAGAAATTGGAACCATTTCCCCTGAAAACCGGAACAAGACAAGGATGTCCACTCTCACTCCTCCTGTTCAATATAGTCCTAGAAGTCCTAGCTAGTGCAATCAGAGAAGAGAAGGCAACCAGGGGTATCCAAATAGGAAAAGAGGAAGTCAAGTTATCTCTCTTTGCAGACGGCATGATTCTATACCTTGAAAACCCAGGAGAATCTGTCAAAAACCTCCTGGCACTGATAAAGGACATGGGCAAAGTCTCAGGGTATAAAATAAATGTGCAAAAGACAATCTCATTTCTATATACCAATAATAAACAGAAACCCAAATAAAAAGCACAATTCCACTCACAATAGCTGCACACAAAAAATGAAATACCTTGGTATCTTCCTAACCAGAGATGTGAAAGACCTTTACAATGAAAACTACAAAACACTGCTCAAAGAAATCAAAGATGACACAAACAAGTGGAAAAATATTCCATACTCATGGACTGGAAAAATCAACATCGTTAAGATGTCCATTCTACCTAAGGCAATCTACAGATTTAACACAATACCCATCAAATTACCAGCAACATTCTTCTCAGACCTAGAAACAGCAATACAGGAATTCACATGGAAACATAAACGACTAAGAATAGCCAAAACAATCCTCAGCAAAAAAACAAAGCAGTAGGTATCACACTCCCAGACATTAAACTTTATTATAAAGCTACAATAATCAAAACAGCCTGGTATTGGTACAAGAACAGGCATATAGATCAATGGAATAGAATTGAGATTCCAGAAGCAAACCCCAATTTCTCAGCCAACTCATCTTCGACAAAGCCTCCACCACCAACCACTGGAGAGACGAGAACCTATTCAGTAAATGGTGCTGAGAAAACTGGCTGACCACATGCAGAAAATTGAAACAGGACCCCTACCTATTCTCATACACAAAAGTCAACTCTAAATGGATCAGAGACCTAAACGTAAGACCTCAAAGTACAAGAACCTTAGAAAACACAGGAGACACTCATGGAAATTGGAACTGGCAACCAATTCCTGACCAAAACCCAAAGTACCCATGCCGTAAGAGATAAGATAGACAAGTGGGACCTCATCAAACTGACATTCTTCTGCAAAGCCAAAGAAACCATCAAGAGAGCAGGGAGACAGCCCACATACTGAGAAAAAATATTTGCCAACCTCATGTCTGACAAAGGCTTAACATCTAGGATCCACAAGGAACTCAAACATGCTGAAAAGAAAAAAAACCAAACAGCCCCATTACAAAGTGGTCAAAAGATATGAATAGACAGTTCTCAAAAGAAGACATACGAGTAGCCAACAGATACATGAAAAAATGTTCAGCCTCACTAGTCATCAAGGAGATGCAAATCAAAACTACACTGAGATATCACCTAACTCCAGTCAGAATGGCCATCATCAATAACTCAAAAAACAACAGATGCTGGAGAGGATGTGGCGAAAAGGGAACACTTCTACACTGTTGGTGGGAGTGCAAACTAGTTTAGCCTCTGTGGAAA
>CAUYQG010057731.1:0-30949 GCA_963574415.1 Tarsius wallacei
CCATTAAAAAGTGGAAAAGACGTAAACAGACACTTCTCAAAAGAAGATATACGGGCAGCCAACAGACACATGAAAAAGTGCTCAGCCTCAGTCCACATCAGAGGAATGCAAATCAAATGAGATACCACCTAACCCCAATAAGAATGGCCATTATTAATAAAACAAACAACAACAGATGTTGGCAAGATGCGGAGAAAAAGGAAGCTTCTACACTGCTGGTGGGAATGCAAACTAGTGCAATCTCTTTGGAAGACAGTGTGGCGATTTCTAAAAGAACTAGAAATTGGTCTTCCATATGACCCAGCAATCTCCCTATTGGGAATATACCCAGAGGAACTCAAATCATTTTACAAAAAAGATACCTGCACATGCATATTTGTTGCAGCTCTATTCACAATAGCAAAAACATGGAACCAGCCAGGCTGCCCATTGAAACTGGACTGGATTAAAATAATGTGGTACATAAACACAATGGACTATTATGCAGCCATAAAGAAGGACAAGCATATGGACTTTGCAGCAACTTGGATGGATTTAGAGTCGATCATACTCAGTGATCTATAACAGAAACAAAGAAAAGAGTACCATATGTTCTCATTCATAAGCGGACCTTAAACAATTATCATAATACTATAAGAAAGGGATTGGCAGTAGTGGGACGCTGGTGGGGGTGGGGGGATAGGATTGGCAGTAGAGGAAAACTGCCAGAGGAGGGAAGGGCACACTTCATCTGCATAATGAACATTTGTGTACCTAATCCTGAGTTGTACACCAAAAATAAATAAATAAAATAAAGGTCAGGTAAAAAATAATAAAAAATAAAATCTTTGTCAGATAATTCTAATACCTCTGTCTTCTTCCTGTTTGCATCTGTGGATTATCTTTTTTAAAAATTCAGTTTAGGATCTTCCTGATTGTTGGTTTGTGTTATGGACTGAATGAGTCAAACAAATATATATATGCCTGTTGAACCCTTAACCCACAATGTGATGGCATTGAAAGATGGGTCCTGGCCGGGCTTTTGGCTCACCCTGTAATCCCAGAACTTTGGGAGGCCAAGGCTCATGGATTGCCTGAGCCTGCGGGTTCGAGACCAGCCTGGGCAACTTGGTGAGACCTCGTCTCTACAATAAATAAAAAATTAGCCAGGTGTGGTAGCGTGTGCCTGTAGTTCTGGCTACTTGGAATGCTGAGGTGGAAGGACGCCTGAACCCAGCAGGTCAACACTGGGGTGGCTGTGAGCATGCCACTGCACTCCAGCCTGGGTGACACAGTGAGACTCCGACTCAAAAAAAAAAAAAAAAAAAGATGGGTCCTTAGGGATGTAATTAGGGTTCGATATCATGAAGATGGGGCCTTGGTCTGATGGGATGAGTGCCCTTATAATAAGAGATACCAGAGAGTTTACACTCTCTCCTCTTGTGAGAACAGAGGAAAGACCATGTGAGGACCCAGGAAGAACGTGGTCATCTCCAAGCCAGGAAGAGAGCCCTTACCAGAAACTGAACTGGCTGGCATCTTGATCTGGAGACTTCCCAGCCTCCAGAACTGTGAGAAATAAATTATGTTGTTTAAGCCACTTGGTCTGTGGTATTTTGCTTTGGCAGCCTCAGCAAACTAATAAAACAAATGATTTTTTTATTTAAATGTGGAAATGTTAGGTGTTATATTATATGACTGACTCTTACTTAAACCTACAGTTTTGGCTGCTTTTTAGTGTCATTGATCGAGTAAGGGAAATGGGGGGGGTGCCATCTCATTATTTCCAGGTAAGGGTGGGTAGAAGTGCAAGTCCTCCATCCAGCCTCCACTGACACATAAGGAGAAAGGTTGCTCATTACTGTTCGGTGGGAGCAGAAGTCCAGGCCTCCGACCTGGTCTCCGCTGGTGCTGCAGTAAAGAGGGAAGCTTGTGACTGCCCAGCAGGGATGCAAGTCCCAGCTCCCTGCTCAGCCTTCTCTGACATTGCCCTAGCAGGGATTGGGATGCCTTATTAATGCAGTGTAGCGTAAATCCACACTCTCCGCTTCGGCTTTGCTGGCATGAGTGGTGGGGGAAATCACAGTTTTCTTTGGTGTCTGGCTAGAATACAGCAGTTATTGTTTAGAAGATTTCCATCTTTCTATGCTGTTTTTTCCTGGTCTTCTGCCTAGGAAAAGCAAGTCTTTGTTGGGCCTTTTCTGTCTGTGCCTGTTGGCAATCCCAAATTGTTGGCTTCTGCAGTTTCAAGTCTGGTATAGATGAGGTAGGAAGAAAATATAGGGAACTCATCACTGTGCCATTCTTTTGGCCCCAAAGTCTCTATCTAGTCTGTCTTCTGCACTCTTTTAAAGTCTTATGTTTATTTTACATATAATGTCCAGAGAGTTTAGTCATACTTAGCAGGATAAATAGGGAAAAGTACATCTATTTCATCTTCAGGGAAGGGGGATTCCCAAATACGAGGGGGACTCCCCCCAAAAATGGAAATATTTTCTGGAGGGTGGGCTCCTTATAGTACAAGCTTCCCCCACTTAGTAAGTGTTCTAAGAACCCATCAGCATCAGTGTACCAGCTAGCATTGTTCTAAGAGGCCGAGTTTGGCTTTAGTTAATTTTTTTTTGGAGATTCTTTCAATGCGTTTGCTCATTTCATGGTGGGTGATTTACGAGAACACCTGTCCACAATGCACTGTGTTCAGCAGTTTTTGACCAAAAATGGCATGACCCCTGTGCCCCACCCTCCCTATTCATGTGATCTCGCCTTGAGTGACTTTTTTTTTTGTTTCCTCAAATGAAAAAAGTCCTCAGAGGGAAACATTTTGCCACTGTGAAAGAGGTGGGGAAAAAAAGCAGAAGCACTAAAAGTCATCAAAATTGATGAGTTCAAAAATATTTGAGTAGTGGGAAAACTGTCTCAATAGCTGTATACAATTTTTATAAATAAATTCTGGGTTTTTTAGATCACCCTCTTGTGTTTTCAGTTACAATTATTTTATGACTTTATTTCCAGAAAGCCTATTTTTCTTTTTTCAAGTCTGTTTGGTAATTCTATATAGCTTTTTATTTCCTAAGCATGTTTCTCAAGCATCGTTGCCATTTATTTAAGCTTATGGAACATGTTATTATGTAAACTCTGATAATTCCATTACTGGAATTTCTTTTGAATCTCTCTGTTGTCATTTTTACTAGTCCTTCCCCCATGGTACCTTATTTCCTTATGTGGTTAATTTTTTTTTTTTTACTGCGAGTTGATTATTTTTCTTTGAATTTAATTTATAAGACTTTTAAAAGACTTTTTGTTGAAATATAGCTTACATCAGTAAGTGCAGAAATGTTAAGCTCGATAACTTTTTACTTATGTGTGTGTACACCTGTGGAACTATGACCCAGATCAAGATATAGGACATTTCTAACACCCCAGAAAGCGCTCCTCCCAATCAGTACCTAGTCCAACAGTATCCACTATTCTTATTCTATCACCACACATTAGGTTTTCCTATTTGAGAATGTCACGTACATGGAATCATATAATATATACTTTTTTACGTGTAGCTTCTTTCATTTAATACTATGTCTTTGAGATTCATCCATATTTCTCATTGCTGTTTAGTTTCATAAAGATGATATATTCACACATACATTCATATTGACGTTAGGGATATTATATTGATATTTGTGTATGACATTCATATATGTTATTTAAATATTCTAGCAGGATTCCATTATCAGATATATGTATTGAAAATATTTGCTCCCAGTTTATGGCTTGCCTTTTTGCTCTCTTAATGTTGTCTTTTGACATACTGAAGGTCTTAATTTTAATGGAATACAATTTGTCAATCTTTTATATTCTGTCTAGGAAATATTTTGCAACAATATTCTGTTAAAAACTTTGTTGCTTTGTTTTAGCATCCACATTTAAGTCTATGGTCCATCCTAAATTAATTTTTGATAGCTGTAAAGGTAGAGTCAAGGTTCATTTTTTTCAACCCAGCTATTCCATTTGTTTAAAATAACTCTGATAATTTGGAGTGGAACCTTCATCATAAATCCAGCACATAAATATATTTGTGTGTCGGTTTCTGGGTTCTCTATTCTATTCTTTTTTTCTTTTTGAGTCAGGATCTCACTCTGTTGCCCAGGCTGGAGTGCAGTGGCTCAACCATGACGCATCACAGCCTAGACCTCCTGGGTTCAAGCGATCTTCTTACCTCAGCCTCCTAAGTAGCTGGGACTACAGGCACATGCCACCATGTCTGGCTCATTTTTTTTTAGGTCTTTCTATGTTGCCAAGGCTAGCCTTGAACTCCTGGGCTCAAGCAATCCTCCCGCTTTGGCCTCCCAAAGTGCTGGGGAATTATAGGTGTGAGCTACCGCGCCCAGCCGACTCGACTCTATTCTTTAGATTGATTTGTTTTTCTTGTTCCCGGAGGAGTAATAAAGAGTTATATAAAGGAAAAATAGGTAAAGTTCCCTCAGTCTCTTTTCTTTGCGGTAACCGCATTATCACTCTCAGAGGCATTTATCTTTCTTCCATGG
Organism: Tarsius wallacei; assembly: GCA_963574415.1. NCBI lineage: Eukaryota > Metazoa > Chordata > Mammalia > Primates > Tarsiidae > Tarsius > Tarsius wallacei. The sequence continues at coordinate 4,521 of CAUYQG010057731.1, forward strand.
TCTTACAAATGTACGTGCTAACACATAGTATGATTTACAAAGAGGTTTTCAGAGAGCAGTGAGTCATGAAGGAGATGTTGACTTGTAAAATGAAGAGAGTACAATATAAATTTTTACATATCAAGCAGTATAATAATATAAATAATAGACAGCACTTACCATGTGCTACGTGCTCTGCTAAGTTCCTTACACATATGAACTCATTTAATCCTCACAACAGCCTTAAAGGAAAAATTTGCCCCATATTACAGATGATGGAATGGAGACACAGAGAAGGTGGAATTTAAACAATGTCACACAGCTCATACATGCCGGAGTTAGAATTCAAACCCAGACTGCCTGGTTCCAGAGCTCTTAACCAAAAGTGGTCAGAATAAAACCCATGAAAACATGGGTTGTGCTAACCTCTGTGAGTTGGATTTTTTGTTATTTAACCCCTGCTCACTGCCCTTCACCTTTCTGACCATTAGGGTTCACCAAGTTCTTTCCCAGCCTCCGAGCCTTTTCATTCCTGGTGTTGGCAGTTTCCGCCATGACTCTTCATTCGATCAACTGCTATTCAACCTTAAACGCTCAGCTTCAATTCCCCTTTCCCATGATTGCCTGCCCTGACTTTTTACGTAAGGTTGGCTTCCCTGAACTGATTTCATGACTTCCTGTCCTGTGCTTTTTCCTTCTAGTACTCAGCACAATTGTATTTAGCAACTTCTGGAATAAGTTGTTTGAACAGCTGTCTTCCCTGAGCCCTCCCTGCCCCTACCCCCACCGTGGTGGGCTCCATGACAACAAGCTCTGGGTCTGTCCTATTCACCTTCGGATGCCCAGAACGGTGCCTGGTGCACAGTAGATGCATGTGAGGGTCCCGTTGTGTAGCAGACCAGCAAAGAGACAGGTGAAGAAGAGGCACGGCTTGGGGAGCCTTCTCTCTGTGTTCTAATATGGATGCGGTGGAAGGTGCTGGAATCAGACACACAGCCCTGAGTGAAAACACTGACTTGGCAAGCTGTGCAAACTTGGACCATAACCTTCACATTCTGCAATGTGCTTTCTCTCATATAGTATTGAGTTAAAAATACCACCTAGCAGCTATGACAGTGCCCCACACATGGTAGATGTTCAAGAGTTAAATTAATTCGTTGAGCATTTTTGAAAGAATTACATATGAATTTTTTCAAGTTTCTTTTTTTTTTGAGTCAGGGTCCCAGTCTGTTGCCCAGGTTGCCACACTGCAATCATGGCTCACTACATGATACTTCCTCTTGGGCTCAGGCGATCCTTCTACCTCAGCCTCCTAGCAGCTGGGATTGCAGGCGCCTGCCACCACACCCAGCTAATTTAATTTTTTTGTAGAGATGAGGTCTCACTATGTTGCCTAGGCAGGTCTTGAACTGCTGGCCTCAAGTGATCCTCCCGCTTTGGCCTCTCAAAGTGCTGGGATTACAGGTGTGAGCCATGGTACCCGCCTCAATCAAGTTTCTTTCTTTCTTTTTTTTTTTTTTTTTTGAGTCGGAGTCTCCCTCCATCATCCAGGCTGGAGTGCAGTGTCACGCTTACAGCCACCCCAGTGTCAACCTGCTGGGCTCTGGCAATCCTTCCACCTCAGCCTTCAAAGTAGTCGGAACTACAGGCGTGCTACCAAGCCCAGCTAATTTTTTTTTTTTAATTGTAAAGATAAGGTCTCACCAAGTTGCCCAGGCTGGTCTCGAACCAGAGGGCTCAGACAATTCATTTGCCTCGGCCTCCCAAAGTACTGGAATTACAGGCTGAGCCACCGAGCCTGGTCTCAAGTTTCTTAACTTCTCTCTGCCTCTGTTTTCTTATCTACAAAATGAGATAGTAAGTGAATGAATATATCTATTTCTTAAAATTATTGTGAGAAATCAAGAAGATAATTCGTGCATAGCACAGACTTCAGTGTCTGCCACGGAGTAAATCCTCAGTAAAGGTTAACTCTGATTCTTCTTATTATGGGGAAAGTGCCCAGCACACACTAGGTACTCTGTAGTTAAATGATGCTTAATATTACTGACTCAGCCTGGATGGAATCATGCCCAGCTGCTCCATGCCCAGCAATGCAGGGTCCTGGCTCCGAGCGTGCTTTATAGGTTCCAGATTTAGTGCTGTACGGACACCACCCAGTGACCACCATCAGCTACTGCAGCCTTAGCCTCAGCTAACCTGCTCTCGGATGACTCTCCTGGCTCCATCTGAACCTTAAGGGCACCCCTGTGCATTTTCTTAGAAGACCAGGAACACTGGAGACAGAAGAGGAAGTAGATTTGAGAGATAATTCAAGAAGGTAGATTCAACAGGAATTTGTAACCAATTATAAACCAGTGGGGAAGGGAGATGGATTTGTCTAAGACAGTGGTTCCCAGTTAGGGGTGATCTTGCCCCCCTCGCCCCCCGAAAAGGACATTTGGCAATGTCTAGAGACATTTTTGGTTGTCACAACTTGGGGAGGCGGATGCTACTGGAATTTATTGGGTAGAGACCAAGGATGCTGCCAAATCTCTCGCATTACACATGACAGCACTCCGCAATAAATAATTATCCAGTCCAAAACACCAATAGTGCCAAGGTCAAAATATCCTAGTCTAGGATGATTTTTGCAGTCTTACCTGTCTCAAGAAAAGCTGTGAAAAGCCTGTCACATGAACTATCACTTCTATGTGGGTGTGAAGGATCAAGTAAGTCTGAGAAAGATCCTAGCCAGGAAGTAGTGTAGCCTATGGAATTCTCTAAGGTCACAGAAGGGGAAACCTTCTTAAAGATCATTTATTTCTTCGATGTATAATATTTATGATCACAACACATATCTTTAATACTACTGCTGACAGTGTACACAGTTGTTAATTACATGGAAGGTCTTAAACACAGAGTACATACCGTGTTAGCTAGAAATTCTCAGAGCAGTTTATATAATCTTGCAGTTCAACTAAGAGAACCTTAGGATTTCTGTGTTAAAAAAAAAAAAAAAAGCAGTAACTGAACCAGGGAGAAGATTCAACTTCCTGTGCTTCCCAATATTTGTCACAACAGACTTGGGAAGCAGTCAGGTCCCTGCCCTCCCTTTCATATCTGCTCTACACTGAAGATGTACAGTCAGAAAGCCAGTGAGGGCTCCACTCAATGGCAAACAGCAAGACCAGGACACCAGGCAGGAGAATGGGAGCACAGGGGCTACTCTTGTGCCTAGGAAGGGGAGCGATGTCTCAGAATATCACATATGAGACCTTTCCACCTCCAACCTTCTATCAATAAACCAGGCAGAGAAGCTCTCCAGTCCACACCTCTGGACTCCCAGCTGGAATCCCCTCTCGCCTGCCAGAAATCCCTGCGACACTCAGAGGAGTCCAAGGATATTGTCCCTTTGGTCCTTTCCTCTCTCTTGGAAATTCCAACCCCAAAATGTCTCACACAAGCTATTCATAAAGCAGCTGTCAAGCCTGATGAACAACTAATTCCTCCATCTGGGCAACCCTTTAGGGTCCCCTCCCACTATGGGAACTTTTCTGTTCTCTCAATAAATCCTGCTTTCTCACTTTAAAAAAATAAAAATAAAAATAAATTCCTCCACCTCTAAGACTTTGCACCGTGGGCTGCAAATCCTCGACTCTGAGTGACTTGGTGTCCCAGGTGTTGCTTCCCTTGTGACAGAGGCCTTTTCGGTCTGGGCCCGGAGCTCCTCTGGCCATTGGGGTAGACCCCCTGTGCTTGTCTTTCTCCAACCCTGAAGGTATCACTGGCTCTGGAAATCCTATTTTTATTTATTTTTGTTCTACTCATGTGTCATTGATGTTCTGACCCTCGATAAAATCTAGCTTCTTTACTAGTCAGTATCTAGTAGTAGTTATTTGACCTAAATGTTGTTCCTCTGCTGTCCTATTTACCTGACCATCCTGATTAAGTCCTGATGTCAGTTTAAAAAGCTTATACAAGCTCCTTGCAAAAGCACAAAGCTACCCTGGAATCACTTTTTACATTTTTATTTTCTATTTATAGAATGTTTAGAAATTTCAGAACAAACTATAATGGAACTATCCTAGATGCTAATCAGAATTTGAAATTACTACACCTCAAAGTCCACCAATCTGTTTTCTTCTTTTCCTTCCTCTTTCCTTCCTTTCTTTCTTTCCTTCTTTCCTTCTTTCTTCCCTTCCTTCCTTCTTTCTTTCTTTCCTTCTTTCTTTCTTTCTTTCAAGGTCCCACTATCACCCAGGCTAGATTGTAGTGGCATGATCATAGCTTACCACAGCCTTGACCTCCTGGGCTCAGGCAATCCTTCCAACTTGGCCTCCCAAGTAGCTGGGACTACAGGCGTGCACCACCATGCCCGGCTAATTTTTTTACTTTTTGTCGAGATGAGATCTCACTATGTTGCCCAGGCTGGCCTCAAACTCCTGGCCTTAAGCCATCCTCCTGCCTTGGCCTCCCAAAGTGCTGGGATTCCAGGCATGAGCCACCATGCCCAACCTTGACCAATCTGTGTTCTCACCACACCCCTCAGCCTGTCCAACTTTCACTCTCTTCTTCCTAGAGCACCTTATACAGATCATGAGACCTCCCTCCATCACCACGGCCACCTGCTCAGTTTAGGCACCTCATCTCTTGCCCAGATTACTGCCGCAGCCACCCACTTCTGCATACCCTGACCCTTTGATCTGTCCCCTGACACAGCATTAGTCTCCATAACTCATCTTGCTTGGCGACCTGCAGCTCTTTCTGACCTTTCTGCATAGCAGGGAGGTTGGGAGCTTGCCTAGACTAGAAACTGCTCCGTGTCTCTGGGCCTGGCTCTGCTCTCTATTCCAGGACACCAGTCCTGTCCTTTTGGAAAATGGATACTCTTCAGCATTGATTGGAGGCCTGTTGTTCTCTGCACTGGTGGCTTCCAGTAGGACAGCACCCTCTTCCGCTACTTCATGATGCCCCAGCCACACCCGCCTCCAGTGCAGACTCAGACTCCCCCGAGCCACTGAAGAAGCAGTGGAAAGCATTGGCTTTTAAATTTTTTATAGTTAATATTATTGTATTCTTTTTTTCTTTTCTTTTCTTTTTGAGTGAGAGTCTCACTCTGTCGCCCAGGCTAGGGTACAGTGGCAGGCTCACAGTCACCCCATTGTTGACCTACTGGGGCTCAGGTGATCCTTCTGCCTCAGTCTTCCAAGTAGCTGGAACCTCAGATGCACGCTACCATGCCGGGCTAATTTTTTTAATATATAGTATAGAGACAAGGTCTCACCGAGTTGCTCAGGCTGGTCTCGAACCCCAGGGCTCAAGCAATCTTCTCGCCTCTGCCTCCCAAAGTGTTGGGATTAAAGGCTTGAGCCACTGCGCCTGGCCTCTTTTTTTTAAAGGGTGACATTTCAAAACATCCTGTGGCCTGGAATCAGCACTTCATCTTCACATGGACCAAAAACATATCTCTAATAGACTCCTAAGAAGGCTCTGATGACAGAGACTGAGTCTTTCCATTAAAACATGGTGTATGAGTAGCTATTTGGTGAGAAAAAGATGTGAGGTAAATTGCCCAAAATGTGCCTTTCCTTCCCGTGGTAATGAAACTCTGTGCAAGAGCCTCTATAAATGGTGACCCTGCCCTGCAGTGAGAAGCTGAAGAGCTCTTGTCAAATAATAGTGGAAGGCTTTGAATGGAAAGTTCCGCAGATTTTGAAGAAATTCTCCTACAGCTTTGCTAATCCTGTTGTGGCACACCCAGGATAGGCCACGAGAGCTCTTCTGTGGAAATCATTGAATTACTCATTTTGACTTTGTTTTGTTTGTTGCTTTCATTTTTCCTCCACCCTTTTGCATTCAGTTTTAAATGTCGTATTTGCTTTCAGCTCCTCTTTTGACTGCTGGAGTGCCTTTTCCTTCATTTCTTCAACACAGCCCACATACTGGCCATCAGCCATATCTAGGTCTGCCTGGCTCGTCACCTGTGAAGAAGGAGCAGTGTCCCTTGACTAACTCACTGAGGAACAACAAGTGCTGGATGCTGTGGAACCTACAACACGGGCTTCCTGCTCAGCCTCTACTTTCACACGTTCCTGTCACAGGGCTCATGCATGAAATATGTATCATGAATACGCATGAATTGTTCTATTAAGAATTAAATTGAGCCGGGCTCGGTGGCTCAGCCTGTAATCCCCCGCTTTGGGAAGCTGAGGTGAGTGGATTGCCTGAGCCCGCGGGTTTGAGACCCGCCTAGGCAACTTGGCGAGACCTCATCTCTACAATAAATCAAAAAAGTCAGCCGGGCATGGTAGCGCGTGCCTGTAATTCCGGCTACTCGGAAGGCTGAGGCGGAAGGATCGCCAGAGCCCAGCGGGTCGAGGCTGCGGTGGCCCGGAGCAGCCACTGCACTCCAGTCTGGGTGACATAGTGAGACTCCAACTCAAAAAAAAAAAAAAAAGAATTAAATTGTATGGCTTTTATGTAGCTTTATCATTATTTTAAAATTTTTAATTCTTATTTAGGATCCACAATCTCTAACAGACCCTACCCATATCTCCATCTTGGGGTCTTCTTGTCTCATAAAATATGAAGAAAGAGTGTCTGTCAGTAGGATGAAGACCCAGGAGTAGGAAATGTTATCTGTACTATTAGTCACCAAGTTGGGGTCAAAAAGTGGTATGTTGAGTCTAAAACTGCTGTCGTCTAGTTCTTGAACAAGGATTTCACCTAAGACAGTGAAATTGAGGCATGCGCATCAACTGCGTTATTGGTGCATTATTTCTGTGCTAATGACTGTCAACAATCATTCAAGGGTCCAGAACTCTGGACTTGTCTTTATACCTGCATCCGGGACACCTTCAATCTTAGGTAAGTTCCAACAGAAAAGTTCTCATGTCATGATTGTTTGTTTTGTGCAACTCACCTCATGATTTAGTGCACTTAGAGAAAATCCTTTCCATTTTTATGTTCTTGCTTAGAAGATAAAACCACATAACTAACAAGGCAAATCAAGAATCCACTTCTTCTGTTGAGTGTTTTTCATTTCTTCTTGCATGGAGCTTTTATTAAATGATGAAATCTTACTGCCATCTTTAAATCTGGTTCTATTTTCCATCACAATCTGACCTAATTTTGCCAGAATCTAGAGTCCTGCAGAAGCTGAGAATGGTAGAGGGGCCCAAGAGGATGAGACTGAGTATTCATTGTAAGCCTCTTTGCTGTCTTTGAATTCTCCCTTCTCTGACTCCATTTTTGAGCTGCTTTTGTTTCAGAAGTCTTTGTCATTTCAGGTAGCGATCATAAACTCAGACACGTCACTCCTTATATCTTTTCTGTGTGACCCATAAAAAGATTGAGTTGTCTGTTTTTATCACCGGACTAGACTGACTTTTCATGGCCTTCCCCAGACCAAAGTTTCGAAGGGAATTCCCACTTCTGCACATTTCATGTTAGACCACATGCCCTGATTTGTCAAGTCAATTTAAAGCAAAATAATTAGTATGTCTGAGGTGACTCAAAATTAGCATTTCAGTGAACTCTTTTAGGCCTGCTCTGTGCAACAGCATTACCCCAGTGGCCTGAGATTCCCTCCTAATCCCCACTGGGGCAGCCTGCTAAGAGCACTATTTGTGGGGTGCTTCTTCTCCTTTCCCCGTACTACTACCCCAGAAGGCTCAAAACAGACAGAAAACTTGGGAAAACCCCAGAGCCCTGCCCTCAGCTTTGGCTGGCTGGTCACTTCCTTGGAGCAACCCTCGTAAAGGAGAAACTCTACAAAAAACATCATAGCCAACTTTCTCCTGCAAGTACTACCTCCTAGCCAGAGATCTACAGTACATCCCATCACATTGGATACAATACCTCAACTTTGGGAGAAGGACTGATCTCAAGTGCCAGTTAACAACACTTTTCAAGTTGTTCTGGCCACTCAGGATTCTGTACCAGTGCAGGTACACAACACAGGGCTATCGCATCTGGCAATTTAGAAACTCACCACACCAAGGCTATGTATAACCAAGTGAACCCTACAATGCTTATGTCAGCCTCCTGTCAACTTCAAATAAGAAATCATCTACCCAAATGAGAAGGAACCAGAAAAATAATTCTGACAATATGAAAAAAATAGAGTTTTTCGATACTTCCAAAAGACCACACCAACTCTTCAGAAACAAACCTTAACCAAAATGAAATTTTTTAAATTCCAGACATAGAATTCAAAAGATTGATGATAAAATTGGTGAGGAACTACAGGAGAAAACTGAAAAACAACATAAAGAAATTTAAAAAACTATTCTGGACATGGATGAAAAATTCTCCAAAGAGATAGATATTTTTTTTTAAAAATTAAGTTGGGAATGAAAGTAATATTTTGGGAAGTACAAAATGCAGTGGAAAGTTTTAACAGTAGACTAGAACAATCAGAAGAAAGGATCTCAGAACTTGAACACAAGGCTTTTGAATTAACCCAATCAGAAAACAATAAAGAAAAAAGAATCAAGGGAATGGAACAAAGTCTCCAAGAAATTTGAGATTATGTAAACTGTCCATACCTAAGAATCACAGGTATTCCTGAGAAAAAAGAGAAAGCAACAGGTTTGGAAAACCTATTTGAGGGAATAATGGAGGAAAATTCCCTGGCCTTGCCAGAGATCTAAACATCCAAATACAAGAAGACCAAAGAACTAGAGAAGATTCACTGCAAAAAGGATAGTCCCCAAGGCATATAATCATCTGGCTATGCAAGATTAATGTGAAGGAAAGAATTTTAAGAAAAGTGAGACAAAAGCCTCAAATAATTTGCAAAGATAAACCTAGCAGACTAGCAGCAAAGTTCTCAGAAGGATCCCTACAAGCCAAAAGGGACTGGGGCCCCATCTTCAATTTCCTCAAACAGAATAACTATCAGCCAAGGATTTTGTATCTTGAAAAACTAAGTTTCATAAATGAAGGAGAATTGAAGTTCTTCACAGACAAGCAAATACCGAGAGAATTTGTCATCACTAGACCAGCTCTTCAAGAAATATTAAAAGGAGTCCTAAATTCTGAAACAAAAGGTCAAAATAAACTAATAGAAAAATGCTGGAAATCATGACATTCATGGGCTTAATGGAACACCAACACAATAGAGAAAATAAATAAACAAAGCAACCAGATAACAACCAGTATAATGAATAGAATAGTACCTTGCATATCATTATTAACTCTGAATGTAAATGGTCTCAATGCCCCACTGAAAAAATATAGACTGGCAGAATGGATTTTTTAAAAAAACACATCCCAAATATCTGCTGCCTTCAAGAGACCCACTTAACACAAAAAGACTCCCACAAACTCAAGGTAAAGGAATGGGGAAAAATATTCACTCAAATGGAAACCAAAAATGTACAGGAGTAGCTGTTCTCATATCATATAAAACAGACGTTAAATTAACAACAGTAAAAAAAGGGCAAAGATGGCTATTATATTATGATAAAGGGATCAGTCCAAAGAGAAGGCATAACAATTTTATATATATATATATATATATAGATAGATAGATAGATATATAGACCTAACATCAGAGCCCCAGCTTTATAAAACAAATTCTACTGAACCTACAGAAAGAGATAGACAGTAATACACTAATATTAGGAGACTTCAATACTCCACTGGCAGCAATAGACAGATCATCAAGGCAGAAAGTCAACAAAGAAATATTGGAGCTAAACAAGACTCTAGAGGAAATGTAACTAACAGACATCTACAGAACATTCCTTTGAAAAACTACGGAATATGCATTTTTCTTACCAGCACATGAAACATTCTCCATGATAGGCCACAAATCAAGTCTCAATAAATTTTAAAAAATCAAAATCATATCAAGCACCATCTCAGACCACAGTGGAATAAAACTAGAAATTAACTCCAAGAAGAACTCATGAAACCAAAGACATGGAAGTTAAACAATTTGCTCTTGAAAGATCCTTAAGTCAATAATGAAATCAAGATGAAAATCAAAACATTTCTTGAAATGAATGTTGACAATGAAACAAGTTATTAAAACCTCTGGGACACAGCCAAAGCAGTGTTCAGAGGAAAATGTATAGTGCTTAAGGCCTATATTAATAAAACTGAAAGATCACATATTGACAACCTAACATCATACCTCAAGGAACTAGAAAAACATGAACAAACCAAACCCAAAGCTAGCAGAAGAAAAGAAATGATGAAGATCAGAGCAGAACTAAATGAAATTGAAATTAAAAAAATACAAAAGATCAATGAAAAAATAACTTGGCTCTTTGAAAAGATAAAATTGATAGACCACTAGCTAGATTAAGAAACAAAGAGAGAAGACTCAAATTAGCTCAATCAGAAATGAAAAAGGAGACATTACAACTGACATGACAGAAATTCAAAAGATCATTCCGAGACTATTATGAACACCTTTAGCCAAACAAACTAGACAATCTAGAGGACATGGATGCATTCTTACAAACATACAACCCCCCAATCTTGAATCAGAAAGAAATAGAAACCCTGAACAGATCAATAATGAGTAACAAGATTGAAACAGTAATTAAGTCTCCCAACAAAAAAAAAGTCCAATTTTACTGAAGCTATTCCACAAGATTGAAGAGGAGGGAATCCTCCCTAACTCATACTACAAGACCAGTGTTCCTCTGATACCAAAGCCAGGAAAAGATACAACAACAACAAAAAAGAAAACTACAGACCAATATCCCTCATGAGCATAGATGCAAAAATCTTCAACAAAATATTTGCAAACTGAATTCAACAGCTCATTAAAAAAAAAATACACCACACCCAAATAAGTTTTATCCCAGAGATGCAAGGGTGATTCAACATATGCAAGTCAATAAATGTGATCCACTACATAAATAGAATTAAAAACAAAAATAATATGATCATTTCAATAAATGAGGAAAATGATTTGATGAAAGCCAGCATCCCTTCATGATTAAAAAAAAAAACCCTCAGCGAAATAGTCATAGAGGGAACATCCTTCAAAACAGTAAAAGCTATATATAACAAACCCATAGCCAATGTCATCCTGAACAGAGAATGGTTTAACACATTCCCCCTCAGAACTAGAACAAGGAGAGAATGCTCACTTTCACCACTGTTATTCAACATCGTACTGGAAGTCCTAGCCAGAGAAATCAGACAAGACAAGGAAATAAAGGGCATCCAAATTGGAAAAAAAAAATCAAACTATCTTTGGAGGCTGACAACATAATCTTATACCTAGAGAGCCCTAAAGCCTCCTCCAAAAGATTCCTGGACTTGATATATGAATTTGGTAAAGTTTCAGGATACAAAATCAACACACACAAATCAGTAGCACTGTTATACACCCATAGCGACCAAGCTGAGAATCAAATCAAGAACTCAGCTCCATTTACAATAGCGGCTAAAATACCTAGGAATATGCTTAACCAAGGAGATAAAAGATCTCTATGAGGAGAACTACAAAACTCTGATGAAAGAAATTGCGGCAGACACAAACAAATGGAGAAACAACCTATGCTCATAGATTGGAAGAATCAACATTATTAAAATGACTATATTACCCAAAGTAATTTACAGATTCAATGCAATCCCTAGCAAACTACCAATGTCATTTTTCACAGAATTAGAAAAACAATCTTAAAATTTACGTAGAACCAAAAAAGGGCAGAATAGCCAAAGTAATACTAAGCAAAAAGAATAAAGCTGGAAGCATCATTTTATCTGACTTCAAATTATACCACAAGGCTGTAGTAACCAAAACGGCATGGTATTGGTACCAGGAGCAGACACATGGACCAATGGAACAGAATAGAGAATCTAGAAATAAATTCAAATACCTATAACCAACTGACCTTTGACAAAGCAGACGAAAGCATACACTGGGAAAAGGATACCTTATTCAATAAATTGGATAGCTACATGCAAAAAAATGAAATTTGATCCTTATCTCTTCCTATATACAAAAATTAACTCAAGATGGATTAAAGACTTAAATGTCAGACCCAAAACCATAATAATCCTAGAAGAAAACCTAGAAAAAACTCTTATGGATATCAGCCTATGCAAGAAATTTATGGCTAAAACCCCAAAAGCAAATGCAACTAAAACAAAAATAAATAAGTTGGACTTAATTAAACTAAAAATCTTCTGCACAGCAAAATAAATCATCAACAGAGCAAATAGGCAACTCATAGAATAGGAGACAGTATTCGCAAACTATACATCTGACAAAAGACTAACATCAAGAATCTACAAATAAGTCAAAAAAATCACAAGAAAAAAGCAAATAACCCATTAAAAAGTGGGCAAATGACATGAACAGACACCTCTCAAAAGGAGATAATACAAATGGCCAACAAACATATGAAAAAATGCTCAACATCACTCATAATCAGGGAAATGCAAATTAAAGCTACAATGAGAAATCACCTTACACCTTACAGAATGGCCATTATTTAAAAAATCAAAAAACAATAGATGTTGGCACAGATGTAAAGAAAAGGGAACACTTATTGGTGGGAGTGTAAATTAGTACAACCTCTTGGAAAGCGGTATGGAGATTACTCAAATAACTAAAAGTAGATCTACCATTTGATCCCTCAATCCCACTACCAGGTATCTACCCTAAGGAACAGAAATCTACCCTAAGGAACAGAAATCATTATGTAAAAAAGACTCTTGCACCTGCATGTTCATCACAGCACAATTCACAATTGCAAAGATGTAGAATCGACCTAAATGCCATCATGGAATACTACACAACCATAAAAAAGGATGAAATCATGTGCTCTGCTGCAACATGGATGGAACTGGAGATCATCATCTTAAGTAAACGAACTCAGAAACAGAAAACCAAACACCACATGCTCTCACTCATATGTGGAAGCTAAACAGACATAAAGATGGAATTAATAGACATTGAGGACACCAATAAGAGGGAAGGGGAAGGGGAGATTAGGATTCAGAAACTATCTACGGGACACAATGGTCACTACCTAGGGAATGGGACACCTGAGATCCAATTCCCACCACGACACAATACGTCCATGTAACAAATACACATATGTACCCCATGCTTCTAAATTTTTTTTTTTTTTTTGAGTTGGAGTCTCACTCTGTCGCCCAGGCTGGAGTACAGTGGCATGCTCACGGCCACTCCAGTGTCGACCTGCTAGGCTCCGGCGACTCTTCCACCTTAGCCTTCCAAGTAGCTAGAACTACATGCCAGGCTAATTTTTATTTTTTTATTGTAGAGACTAGGTCTTGCCAAGTTGCCCGTGCTGATCTTGAACCCGTTGGCTCAGACAAACCACTCACCTTGGTCTCCCAAAGTGCTGAGATTACAGTCTGAGCCACTGAGTCCGGCCTAAAATTTTGTTTAAAAAATTAGTTTCTCCTTAAAACTTCTTGGGACTTTTCTTTCTCAAAACATCCAATAATCCACTTTCTCCTTAAAGATCAGTATTAGCTATCCCAGCCAATAGAGTAACCCACAGCTCTGCCTGTTGGCTCAGTGATATGAGGAAACTAAAATGGCGACTGAGCATCTCAGCTTCCAACATAATGAGATCATGACTGTGTTCCCTGTTGGAAGCATTTTCTCCCTTAGGATCTAGACTTCTAAACCTGCCAGGATCAAGACTGTAAGGGACAAGCAAATATTCATTAACTACATTATTAGATGTACTCATAAGAAGAACCCTTCCTATTCCCTTCCTCCTTCTTATGCTTGTGTGTCTCAGCTGTGGATAAAACATCATATATTGGTTTAAAGAATGTACTGCTCCCTAACTAGGGTGTGATCTTTCTGCTGACACCATAATTGATCTTTAGTATGTCATTCTTTCAGTAACCATAATGACCTTCAGTAGGGGATTTTTCAGGCCAACTCTTTCTGAGTGATAACATATATCCTAAAACCAATGACTTCCATGGTAAGAGCCTATTTTGATACCTCTTTCACTATAAAATTAGTATTCTGGGGCCAGGCACTGTGGCTCATACCTGTAATCCTAGCACTTTGGGAGGCAAAGGCGTGAGGATTGCCTGAGCCCAGGGGTTCAAGACTAGCATGGGCAACTTGGCGAGACACTATCTCCACAATAAACCAAAAAACTAGCCTGAAGTGGCGGTGCACACATGTAGTTCCAGCTACTTGGAAGGCTGAGGCAGAAGGATGCCTGAGTCCAGCAGGTGGAGGCTGCAGTAGCCGCGATGGTGCCACTGCACTCCAGCATGGACAACAGAGTGAGACTCTCATTCAAAAAAAGAAAAAAAAAGCCTCTTGATGAGAAGTAATGATATATGGGATACCATGGTGGTAAAAATGACATTCTTTGTAACTCTTTGAATAATGGTTATGGTAGATGCATTGGGAACAAGGAAGAAAACTCTGGAAATGTATCACCATGAGGACAGTTTCTGTCCTCAATGAAGGAAGGGTTCCTGTGAAATTAATTTATCACCAGATGCCTGGCTAGCTCCCCAGGGAATGGTGCCATATTAGGGGCTCATTGCTGGCCTTACTGTTGGCAGTTGGGCATTCACCAGTGGTGGAGCTTGTGCACAGCTTCCATTTCTTCCACCATGACACTTCGTACCTAGTCCATTAAGTGACTCCTGGAGGGGCTAGGGAAAGAGGCCAACTGACATGACCAGCCATCTTGTCCACTTGATTATTGAGTGACACGTCGACAGTGGATACCCCTCTGTTGAGCATTTGTGAGGGACATGATTGTCTTTATACTTTATGCCCATCCCATAAGGCCCATCTTTATATCTCTTCTCCAGGCTATCCTTGTAATGAAGCCATAAAGGCCATAGGGGAGGGATGAAGAAGAAGCAATAAATAATGAGTCATGCAACCAATGGCAGGGAGGAGGAGAATTCAGCCAATTACAAAGGATGTCTACTTAACTATATATGTAGGAACTAGGAAAATAACTGGGTCCATTGGACCCATTGTGCAGATGGACTGAGCCCAAGACTCCATTTGTCATCTGATCTCCTTAAGCCCTGTTCCTAACCAGACCAGGGTGACATTTTGTGCCCCCAGTGATTAGTATAAACTAATAGCTCCCAAATGGTTTAGGTATTTTCCTTCCAGCACAAAGTCATTTCAGTAAGTGACTACAGGCCTTTCTGGGGGAGGTTTGGAAGAAAGTTTGTCTGTAATATATGCTGACGGACACATTGCAGGGTCTTTCCTTAATCCAGCCTTCCTCTCAATCAATGGGCTATAGCCTGTGAACTTGCTTAGGTTTCATGATTGGGTATGAGACAGTAAATTCCCACTGTGGTGACTTGAATCAGGTTTCTGTTTTTCAATTATGTAGACAAAACCACACCTTAGTAGACAGACCATCTGTTCATTTCCAAGATCCCTGTGATCAATTAGTTGCTACCACAGATCTTTGAAAGTTAATACACTCTCATACCCAGTTGTCCCTGCAACCTATGATGGTAATTCACCCACCGTGACTCTGAAGTTAAGAGCCACCTCTTGGCCTCTGTCAATCCAGAATCCTGTTATTCCCACTAAAATGGGAAAGCCCAGTTCTCAGGTGGCATCTCCCACTACCATCTTTGGCACTGCTTTTCAGGAGTACCTATCACCTACAAATATCTCAATGCCATGGTAAATGGAGCATCTTCTGAGCTTTCCTGGGGTTATGAGTGAGGAAGGCTGATAAAATTGCACCTTTGAGTTCACTTCAAGATTCCTATCCTCCTGATGGGACCTTTGGACCTGTTTTGGACCTTTGACACATTAACCTTATTAATTCTAGGCCACCACTTAGTCTAGGCTTTGGAAAACTAGCCAAGCAAGCTGTTAATGCCACTTGTGAGCACTCAATTAAATTCTATAGCCTGAATCCACATAAGTACACTTCTGTTGATAATTTCACGACTATCAAATTTACATTTCATCCTCTTTGGTCTAATGTACTTAGAATTCATTTCCACACATGCTTTCCAGCTTTATTGCAACAGTTCCTATTCCTTCTGACATTTACACAGGTTAACCACGAAAAGAAAGAAATCAAGGCCAGGAGCAGCTGCTCAAACCTGTAGTCCCAGCACTTTGGGAGGCTGAGGCAAGTGGATTATCTGAGCCCGCAGATTCGTGACCAGCCTGGGCAACATGGTGAGACTCCAACCCCCCAAAAAAGTTTAGAACTTTCAGAATAACAGAGGGTAAATTTTAAAAACTGCAGCTAAACTGCCAATGGACAGGACCCTTCTCTTTTGTCACATACTGACTACTCCGTGTAGAACATCCTTCCATTTCTCTCTGACTCAGATTTTTCGTGGTTGCATTGAGGAATTCTCTTTTTCCCCAAACCTGGAAATAGGGAAAGAAGAATGCCCCAGAAGAATTAATGCTTTAAAACAGCACACAATAAATCAGAGCAGGAACTTAAAAAAAAAAAAAAAAAAAAAGGCATAATAAGGAGAAGTAGGGACCCAGGCTGCCAGGGCTTGATTTTATTTACGTCAGTGGTTCTTAATCCTGTTTGGATAACAAATCACATTGATTGTCTGATAAAGGCTATGAATCTTCTCCAGAAAAAAATGTGCATAGACACAAAATTCGCATTCAATTTTCAGGTGTTTAAAACCCATGCCCGTGTGAACTGATTCAACGTATTAAGAATGTCTAAAGAAAGACTGTGTCCATCAGAAAGGGATTTGTTGAGTAGGCATGAGTATAGAAAAAAGAGTCATAGCTGGGCACAGTGGATCACCTATAATCCTAGCACTTCGGGAGGCAGAGGCGAGAGGATTGCCTAAGCCCAAGGGTTGGAGACCAGTCCGGACAACTTGGGGAGACCTCATCTCTACAATAAATAAGAAAATTAGTCAGGCATGGTGATGTGTGCCTGTATTTCCAGCTACTTGGAAGGCTGAGGCAGAAAGATCACCTGAGCCCAGCAGGTTGAGACTGTGGTAGCCATGATTGTACCAGTGCACTCCAGCCTAGGTGACAGAGTATGACTCTGACTCAAAAAAAAAAAAAAAAAGAAAGAAAGAAAGAAAAAGAAAAAAGATTCACAAGGACACACACTATTGGTGTCCATCCAAATATCTACACACCAAGAAATTCCTCAAATGTTCTGATTCTGGGAGTAGGATAGGAGAGTCGCCTTCACTTAGCGGGAAGACATTAACGATTCAGATCATCAAATTCCCTTTGCTTTAAATTTTATAATCTGGCTCTTTAGGTAGCTGCTTAGAAAGCAAAAAATGCTCTTATAAGAGATCCCTCTGCAGAAAGAGTTCTAGTGTGACAAACAAACAGTTAACAAACTGACATTCTGGGTTTCTTTTAATGCAGTATTTTCTGTGAGATTGATTAATGTCCACATATTAAAGATGATTCTAGGATTCTGAACTTGCATGGCAGAGGGAAATATCTCTATGGAAGATTGATTTGTTTTTCTAAACCTGCAAAGCAGAAAGCATATGATCTATTTGCCAAATTTCTTATTTAAATCTCTCAAACGTGTTGTCTTAGTACAGGGAGTCTGCCAGAGTCACTGACTTTATTAATTTTATTCTGGGTCTAAATAAGAAGAACCATATATAGAATTTTCAGACTCTTCTGCAGAACAAAGGGATTTAAGTTATTTATATACATTAAGGAGTTACAGACGCCAGTTACAGTCATGCAGTTTCCCATGACAACCAATTATTATGCAATATTTTGGACTTCAAGTTTTCCTACATACCAAAACTATTAAAATTTTAAAGACCCAATACTTTTAAGGTGACTTTTCAGATAACCTTACCAAGCTGCATCTTTTTAGGATAAAAAATATTGAACATGATGGCTGCAAATAAAAATCTTCTTAGGAGAGCTGTGGGCTCGTGGTTATTTTTGTCTTCATCTTTCTCTACCCATGTCTTGGGAATGGTTTCATAGCTCTGAATTTCATCTCTGTCTTACACCTTAATAACACTTCTCTCTCTAGAATTCCTTTTTACTAGCAACTGATAGATAAGAAAGTTGCAGTCTTTATCTTCAGGCAAGATTTTATTAGCCAGAACTGAATGGAAAATGCAAGGCTTATAGAAACCAAGGAATTAACAAATCAAATATGAAAATAATAAATTGAAAGAAAAATATATCACTCATATATCACCCAGTGTGTGAACTCTCTCCTAAATCAAGTATGAATTCTTAATCTGGTCTATAAATCCTTCTACAAATTTTCCCCATTCCCACCCCCATGTATCTACCTTTTCCTCAATTCCAACTCAGTCTCCTTTCCAGCCTGGTAAATCATGTCTTTGTGTGGGCTCCCTCAAAAGCAAATTACAAGATTGAAGCGCAGGTAGTTTTAGGTGAGGTATAAGGGCCATCTGCAGGAGGAATAGGGAAGTGACTCAGGGAAAGGAAGGCAGCCAATAAAGTGTGTGTTTTGTTTCATTTTGTCTTGTTTTGTTTTCTGAGTTGGAGTCTCACTCCATCGCCCAGGCTGGAGTGCAATGGCACGCTCACTGCCACTGCAGGCTCGACCTGCTAGGTTCAGGCAATCCTTCTACCTCAGCCTTCCAAGTAGCTGGAACACAGGTGTGCGCCACCACACCTGGGTAAGGTCTTGCAAAGTTGCTCAGGCTGATCTCGAACCCACGGGCTCAGGCAATCCTCTCGCCTCCGCCTCCCAAAGTGCTGGGATTACAGGTGTGAGCCAGCACACCCAGCTAGAGTGTGTTATCAAGCCAACCTCCACAGAGAGCAGTTAGAGCTTAATCCCATGGAAAATTCTGATCAAACAATCCTCAGAACCATCTCACTAGAGAGACAAGGGAGCTGAGGTACTTTACACCAATTCTTATCAGTCATTGGTTGAGGGTTGTCTAGGGAGTGTTAATTTTTCAGCACTTGCGGCATGTAGAATTTAGGTGGGTAAGACAGCTTTCCGTGGTTTTGGAAACGGTCTTCAGATACAGAGATATAACAGGTACAGAGATGGTAGGATCTGAGGGGAATTCAGGCAAGACACTGAGAGTTCCTGCCACATCTGGTCCCTTCCCTAGATAAATCTGTACATTCTCAGTTTTTCTCTCGAGAAAACCATCTTCTTTTCTTCCTTCAGAGTTGTTTAAAAATCTTCCTCTCTCAAGAAGCTTTCTCTGAGTAACTCTAACCCACTTGGAGAGCAGCTACTAAGTGTATGTGCCTTGAATGAATGAAAGAAGACTTCTATGTGGATAGGTCAGACAAAAGCGCCCTCCTCTGAACAGACACAGGTCCTGAGAACCACAACCTGGCAAATGGACGACATCTTTGTGAGAAAGAAAGGGCACTCCTTCCGGTCAGCTCCTGCTGGTGCACACACCTTAGGGAGCGAAGAGGGACTGGGCTTCAGTTCTCATGCACTCCCTCAGCCAGGCACATTTAGGCAGTGTGCAAACTGGTCAATAGTACCACGGAAGTCCTGCTTACTTTTATCACTCCTTTTCTCCATAGCCATCTAGAGTTTATATGCAGTAGAACTTTCCAGCAGACCTTGATCAGATCAGATACTGAATGTGTAAGCTTGATAGCAGCTCCCCAAGCATCTATTTGTGTTCTGATGTGTGCTGAAATAAAGAAAAGGAAAGGCCAGGTGTGGTGGCTCACGCTTGTAATCCCAGCACATTGGTAGGCGGAGGCGAGAGGATTGCCTAAGCCTACGGGTTCAAGACCAGCCTGGGCAGCTTGGCAAGACCTCATCTCTACAGTACAATTGAAAAAAAAAATTAGCTGGGCATGCTGGTGCTCCTGTAGTTCCAGCTACTTGGAAGGCTGAGGCGGAAGGATAGCCTGAGCCAAACAGATTGAGGTTGTGGTGGCCGTAGTGTGCCACTGCACTCCCAGCAGGTTGAGGCAGCAGTGGCCATGAGCATGCCACTGTACTCATACCTGAGCGACAGAGTGAGACTCCAACTCAAAAAAAAAAAAACGGAAAAAGAGAAACTAGGCCATCCAGAAGAGACAGGCAATTGAAAAAGATCACTATCCCTAGATACTTCTGGTTGTGGGGTTACAAATTATTCTCCACCTAGCTTCCAAGATGTGCCCAGTACCCATTTTATTTCATCTTCAAAATGGCATAGGAGGAAGAGGTGAACATTTGAGAGGAAGTGTTCTACAGCCTGTGGTTCTAGAGTGAGTAGCATTCCTGAGTGTGGATTCCCATGTGATGTTTCCAAGTTCACTGACAACGTACAAAGCAAAAGTTCATTGAAGTCTTTTTTTCTTTGCAAATTTAAAACTGCATTTATAATATTATAAAAATTAATTAAAATTTCACTGGAACCATTTTAATGTCAGTGTGCTTCTTTTGAGATTATCCTCATTTATTATTATGCACATGCAGTTTTTACACACACATTTTCAGAGTCACATAATGTCCCAGTACCCGCTATTCAAAGCTGTCTTTTGTTTTTCACTATCAGGAGTAATTGTCTATAAGCATCTTATTTATGGAAATTCATCTCTAACAAATTGGGAGGTTAGTAATCTTTGGCCATCTTCCACATTCCAAATCTGGAAAGTCAGGACTTCCTGGGTTCTGGTTTCTGGCTTTTGCAGTCCCCTCCCCACAGTCAACTTATGCCACTTGACTTTGTGACCCTACTCCAGGATGCGGGGTATAACCTGACCTTAGGTGAGAGGTAGTTAGGACTTCTAGTTCATTGCTATGGACATTGCAGTCACTGCTTTGGTAACTTGGGTACCTGGCTAAATACCAGGCAGGACTCAGGGAGCTACAAAGACCAATGAGACAGATTTCAGTTCCCAAGTGACTTCTCACCAGGAAGTGTCTGAGTGCCGTCTTTCATACCCATATCCAACACGATAACCCAATAAAACAGAATCAGAAGTAGAACAGGATTTTCCATCAGTGCCTACATGGACATGGGAAATAAGAACCACGACCTTCCTCTGTGAAATGCCCCTCACAAAGGGCACTTTTAAAAATGACTCAATCGCACAGTTTTCATTTTCAGTAATAATCTGACAGTAGGGAAAAGGAAGTGGTTGGCATAGAGGGGGAAGGGGAGAGAAAGGCGGGAAAGTAGAATATTCCTGCTCATCAACTGTCCCTAGGGAACTGGGTTTCACCAAATGACCATGTGAGATTCAGGCAGCCAGCAGAGCCTCCCCAGAGTCCAGGGGACAATTACATGATGTGGTTACATTTCAGAATTTTTAAAGGGACACAATGTCCCCACTTGCCAACCAGAGACTTTTTCTATGTCATCTCCCAATTACTTTCACTTCCCAGTCTTCGGCCCTTCCTTCACCTTCCCTTAAATTCTCATTTTCAGAAAAGGACTTAGTTTAATTTAGACTTTGGTTTCTTATTCATAGACCCCACGAATTCTCCAGTTTAGAGCTGCCGGGTTTCCTAATTCCTTGAGAGCTCTGCCCTTTTTTATCTTGAGGAAAAAAAATGTACTTGTACTCTCAAAATGAATTTGATGATCCTTTTTTGGTTCACTTGATTACCTACATCTTGCTTGTTGCTGACTCTCCTTAATCTCCAAACTTTTTCAGCTTAAATTAATGTTGCTAGCAAGTATAATCATGTTGACATATTTCAGGGACATGTTATCTGTTCCCTTTGTCCAGCCAGGAAATTTGAATCCTGTTCCCATCATGCTTTCTACCTCTCTTCTCTGTCTTCTAATAACTCTTATCTTCTCATCACTGAAAACTGTGAACATTCACAGGGTCGAGTACACCTCCTCGACATATGAGGTTTCTCTCTCTGCCTTCTTTTCCACCATGTCTGTTTCCTTTAATCGAAGCATGCCTTCCAAGGATGAGTGCCACTTGAGAGGTTCCTTAAGTCCTCTTAAGTGATATTCATGAGCTATTTACCACCTTCATTGAAGTATTTTTTAGTTCATGGCATTGTGTCAGCATTGGTCCACTTGAAGCCTCTCTCTTCCTCATTTTTAAGATGAGGTCTCACTCTGCCACCCAGGCTAGAATGTAGTGGCATGATCACAGGTCACCGCAGCCTCAAATTCCTGGGCTGAAGTGATTCTCCTGCCTCAGCCTCCCAAATAACTGGGATTATAACTGTGTGCCATAATGCCTGACTAATTTTTTTGGTTTTCTGGAAGGACGAAGTTGTGCTGTATTGCCCAGGCTGGTCTGGAACTCCTGGGCTCAAGCAATACTCCTACTTTGGCCTCCCAAAGGACTGGGATTATAGGCATGAGCCACTGTGCCCAGCCCTCTCTCTTCACATATTTACTTACTTATTCCCACTCCCCACCCCCAAGAATAGGTAGCCACTCTAATGTATTTGACATGTCTTCTTTTATTTGCATGCTTCTTAACAAATATATTATGTACATGTGTTTTGGGGGGGATTTTTTTGAGTCAGAGTCTCACGCTGTTGCCCAGGCTGGAGTGCAGCAGCATGCTCACAGTCACCACAGCGTCGACCTGCTGGGCTCAGATGCTCCTTCTGCTTCAACCTTCCAAGTAGCCAGAATTACAGGCACATGCTACCATGCCTGGCTGTTTTTGAGGTCTTGCCAAGTTGCCCAGGTTGTTCTCAAACCCGTGGGCTCAGGCAATCCCCTCACCTCAGCCTCCCAAAGTGCTAGGATTACAGGCTTGAGCCACCATGCCCACTCTACAGGTATTTTTAATTTATATAAATAGCTTGTGCTATAGTTTACTATTTCTTTTTTACTAAGTACTATGTTTCTAAGATCTAACCACGGCACTGGATATACATCTAGTGGGTTGCTTTTTAAAAATGTATTATTATCATATATTTTTTTTTTAGAGATGGGGTCTTGCTTTGTTGCCAAGACTGGTCTTGAGCTCCTGGGCTCAAGCAGTCTTCTTGCTTCTGCCTCTCAAAGTGCCAGGATTACAGGCACAAGTCACCACAACCGGCCTTCTAGTGGGTTGCTTCTAACTGACACATGTTTTACCTATTCGGTCTCCCAGTGATGGGTAAGTAGATTGCCTCCAGCTCACCACTTCTTAAAAACAACACCAAAAGCCTTGCACCCTCATACATCTCCCATCTGGACATGGGTGAGGCTTTCCCTTGGATAAATGCCCAGGAGGGAAAGAATTGGGTACAGGGCACTTGAGACCTTAATCGTGCTCAGTACCGCTGGGCTGCTGCTCAGCATGGCTGCACCAGCCTGTTCTGCCACTGGCAGTGCATGAGTATTCTTATATTCCAAGATCCCCACCAACAATTAGCATTAATTAGCTTTCTAATTTTTGCCAGTCTGAAGGGTAAGAAATGCTCTAACTCCTAGTTTTAATGATACAGTAACACATGGCGATGTTGCAGATGGAGCCTTGGGTTCTCATTGACTCAGCCTCTCTGCAAGTCTCACGCCTACTCACTCGTTAAAGTCCATCAATTTATTGCCACATAGCTCCCAAAACCACTTATCTTTTCTTTCCCTTTGCCATGATCTAAGAAAAGTTTCCCCTCTTATGGTTGCAACTGCTTTCCAATTTGTTCCTTAATGGACAGATTTCACCCATCAATGTGTTCTATGTCTACTACCAAACGAATATTCCAGAAGTACAGCCCTTTGAGGCAGGAATGTGATGTTAAGAATGAATAATGGTGGGAATTTTTAACCTAAAACTCTGGCTCAGAGATTAGACTTTCTTTCTAGCAGGCATGGCCTTTAGTTAATAATAAGGTGTCAGTATTGGTTCCTTAATTGGAACAAATGTACCATACAGATGTAAACAATTTATGATAGGGAGAAACTGAGTACAGGGTTTATGGGAACCCTCTGCACGATCTTCTCAATTTTTCTGTAAATCTAAAACTGTTTTAAAAAACAAAGTCTTTTTTTGAAAAGACTACATTATTATTCCATCCATTAACTGTTTTTCTAGCACTAGGCATTCATGCCGTTTCTGGTTTTCTACTGTTAAAAATAATGTTCTATGAACATTCTGTACAGTGACCTTTTAAGTGAATTCAGAGCCAGAGTCAGCATCAGAACTAAAAAGTAGGTAAACTCTCATGATTGCTTTTCCTTCTCTTCCAAACAATCAACAGGTTTCCTGTTTTTCAGTTTCTTAGACCTCATCTCCCTACACCTTACGGTAGTTAATGTTCCCTGCGTAATCAGCACCATTCTGGTTATCTGGCTCTATTCTCTAGACTGGATTCTGACCTGAGCAAAGATATTTAAACAGTTCTAGCCAGCAAACATCTTTCAAGGACCCACAATGTGATAGGTAATCTGCCAAACAACAGGAGCTGCCTGTGACAAATATTCATTCTACTTAGGGTCAGAGTATTTCATAAAGTTTTTGCGGTTGTCTAAGCTTAAGTTTGCATTTTAAAAGGCAAAGCCAGTTCCATCCTACAAATGAGAATCTTTTCTTCAGATAGTTTTCCTCTTCCTTAATATAGAGGCAATGTCTAGAACTTAAATAATCAGAAGTTATCAAGAATGAAAAGTCATTTTGTATTGATCAACATAATGCAGTCAGGTTTGGGCTGACACCTGTAATTTCAGTACTGTCGGAGGCCAAGGCAGGAGAATCACTTGAGCCCAGAAGTTTGAGACCAGCCTGGGCAACATAATAAGACCCTAACTCTAAAAAAATAAAAAAAAATTAGCCGGGCTTGGTGGCTTGCGCCTGTAGTTCCAGCTACTCAGGAGGTTGAGGTGAGAAGATCATCTGAGCCCTGGAGATTGTGGCTGCTCAAGTCTGGGCAACAGGCGAGACCCTGACTCAAAAAAAAAAAATTATGTCCCTCAGCAAAATTTAATCATTATGCTAAATATGTATCAGACCATGACTAAATCTTAAGAGAAATAGACCAATGCAAATTTAAAACTGTGTAGACATGTAATAGGGAGAGAGGTTAGAAACTGCCAGGGGACCAGGGGTGGGATTGGCAGTATTGGGAAACTGCTAGGGGCAGGAACAGCTCATCAACAAGGGTACCTGCATAGTGAACGTTTGTATACCTAACCCTAAATTATACCCCACATATTTAAAATTAAAATTTTTTAGCCGGGCTCGGTGGCTCAGCCTGTAATCCCGTGCCTTTGGGAGGCTGAGGTGAGTGGATTGCCTGAGCCCGTGGATTCAAGACCTGCCCGGGCAACTTGGTGAGACCTCATCTCTACAATAAATTAAAAAATCAGCCGGGCAGGGTAGCGCGCGCCTGTAGTTCCAGCTACTTGGAAGGCTGAGGCGGAAGGATCGCCGGAGCCCAGCAGGTCGAGGCTGCGGTGGCCGGGAGCAGCCACTGCACTCCAGTCTGGGCAACAGAGTGAGACTCCAACTTAAAAATTAAATTAAATTAAATTAAATTAAAAATTTTTTAAAAAATCAATAAATTCCCCTCTTCTGATGGAAAAGAAAGTGGGTCCATGAAAGGCAGATTCTGCTTGAATGTTCAGGAGTAGTGGGGGTGGAGAGAAGAGTGGAATGGAGAAAAATAGAGAGGATCTTGTAAAATATCCGAGCACTTGTCACAAGCTCAGACCAATGGTATAGAATGCATCCATTCTATTAGGAATATCCCCTCATCCCCACATTGCTCCTACGGGTTTCTCCAGGGCAAGGAAAATGAAGAGACATACAGAGATGAACCATGGAGGAGTAACCATTAACAGCAAGTCCATGGTAAGTCACATCCACCTTGAAAGGAAGCATGCACAGGATTTCCCTCTAAAAAGTTAAGTGAGTACTAGGAGCAGTGGCTCACACCTGTAATCCCAGCACTTTGAGGCTAGGAGTTTGAAATCAGACTAAGCAACAAAGTGAGGCCCTGTCTCTACAAAAAAAAATTGTTTTAAATAGCTGGGTGTGATAACATGTACCTGGAGTCCCAGCTACTCAGGAAGCTGAGATGGGAGGATTGCTTGAACCTAGAAGTTCAAGGGTGCAGTGAGTTAAGATCACACCACTTGCTGGTAAGTGTGCGGAGAAAAAAGAACGCTTCTACACTGCTGGTGGGAATGCAAACTAGTACAACCTCTTTGGAAAATAGTGTGGCAGTTTCTGAAAGAACTAGAAACTGACCTTCCATATGATCCAGGAATCCACCTATTGGGAATGTACCCAGAGGAACTTGAATCTTTCTATAAGAAAGATACCTGCACACGCATGTTTATTGCAGCACTATTCACAATAGCAAAAACATGGAACCAACCGTGCTGCCCATTGAAACTGGACTGGATAAAAAAAAATGTGGTACATATACACAATGGAATATTATGCAGTCATAAAGAAGGACAAACATGGACTTCGCAGCAACTTAGATGGATTTAAAGTCTATCATACAGCTGGGCTCGGTGGCTCAGCCTGTAATCCCGCGCCTTGGGAGGCTGAGGTGAGTGGATTGCCTGAGCCCGCGGGTTCGAGACCCGCCTGGGCAACTTGGCGAGACCTCATCTCTACAATAATCAAAAATCAGCCAGGCGTGGTA
>CAUYQG010057737.1:0-16047 GCA_963574415.1 Tarsius wallacei
ACCATGCCCGGCTAATTTTTTGATTTATTGTAGGATGAGGTCTCACCAAGTTGCCCAGGCGGGTCTTGAACCCGCGGGCTCAGGCAATCCACTCACCTCAGCCTCCCAAGGCGCAGGATTACAGGCTGAGCCACTGAGCCCAGCGACCTTTTCTATTTCAAAGGACAGAAACACAACTCAAATCGGCGTTACCCCAAAGAGGATGTTTGGCTTACATGATTGCAAAGGTGAGGGGTGGGTAGGTCTGAAATTCAATCCAGTTGGTTCCAAGAACCCCAACAATACCACCAGGAATCTGTCCTTTTCCATTTCTGGGCTTAATTTTTCTTTCTCTTGTTTTCATTTAGGGGCAGGATTGCCCCACATGGCAGATGGCTGCCAGTGGGTCCAGGCATACCACCAGCGGCCTGTCAACTTCCACAGAGAGTGGGTCACTCTCCCATCAGCCCAGTTTGGGCCATGTCACCTTCTCTGAGCTCATCAGGGAATCTCTGATTGGCAAGATTGCAACAAGACTGTGTCAGGAGGTAGGATGGGCTTTACTTAAGCACAGGGACTCAGCACCCCTCTCTCGGTGGTTCCCCAAGGGAAAACAGAGACAGAGGCTGGATATGTATTACAACCAGCATATGGAGTACCAGACATGAAAAAAGGACCCACTTTTTGGGAACTATTGGGGTCTAAGCCAGCATATACCAGAGTCTTTCTAGAGAGATGTACAATTCATCATTTGATGAAATCATTTTGATGATTTCATCATCAAAAATTCTCCAGTGGAAACTAGTTGGAAGGAAGGAAGGAAGGAAGAGAGGGAGGGAGAGAGGGAGAGAGGAACAAAGGGAGGGTTGGGGGAGGCAAATATTCACTGGAGAGAGGCAGAAGTGTCCCTCCAGGTGGAATCCTGGGGTACTGAAGGTCCTGACTGTAAGATAAATTTGAGAGCCGCGGGTAGAGCCTTTTGAGATAAACAACACAACTCCCTGCTGATTGTCTTTCATATCCTTTCTCGCTTTCTGACACAACAAACTGTGCTACAATAAACAACATTGTATAAAAGTTCTGACTCTAGGTGCTTTGTGTTTCTGTGGGCTAAGTGGAGTACATTAGGATGCAGCACACTCTTCCTCAAGAAGAATGAATTAAAGCCCTGTGTAATGACCTGGAGAGATGTCTGTTATAGATATATTTCCTCTCTTACTCTGAATCTATATAGATAGAGATAGAGATAGACATGAAGATAGATCAAGATATATCAAGGGGGGGAAGCAAGGTAATAATGGCTTTTCCTGAGGAAAATGAAATCTCTTATGTGTATTTTTATGAGCGAAGGGGATGGTGTGGAGGGAACTATACCGGAGAACTCACAACATCGACGTTTCAAAGACGTGCGACAAGAGGGGTTGAGAAAGGTTATTGGCTTGCTCACCAATCCTGTGTGTTATACTCAGTAGGGGACATTTTCATACATGTATATATTTCTCATGCTATCAAACAAAATGTAAAAGGGGAGGGGGGAAACTATGTTGCATTTGTGAACAGCCTCCAAATACTAACCTGAAGTTTTATACTTTCTGCCACCCGTGTCTTCTTAAAAGTGAGGTCAGGGTGGGGAGGTACCAGAGAGGGTCCTGAAGGTTGGGGGATGGAGAAATGAAAGGGATTACATTATTTGTGTGTGCATGTGTATGTATGTATTCAGCCTTGAGATGGATTAGTAAAGGAGGCAATCTCACCTGGCACAAAAGTTGTCAGATTCACGACATCAGGAAATTTGTAAATCAAATGGTTCATTATGTAATACTTGCAAATAGGATTATGTTGATTATGCGCTATTAATAGCATCCCCCCATTTTCTTTCTTTTAAAAAAGTTTTGTTGCAGTAAGATCACTCAACATAAGATCTACACTCTTAACAGATTTTCAAGTGGACAACACAGTATTCTATCTATAGACCCAATGTTGTACAGCTGATCGCTAGAACTGGTTCATCTCAACCATTGCTCTTGTAGAAGAAGGGCTATGGAGGTAAGGTTATTAGATAAAATGCAGGACACTCAGTTAAATCTGCATTTCAGGTAAGCAACAAATAATTTTTATTTTTTATTTTGTATAAGTATGTCCCAAATACTGCATTTTCCCACTGGCCCAACTTGGATCATGTGACCATGACTGAACTGATTATGGGACCTCTGATTAGTCAGATGATGGTCAGGTGCCCATGGGGTCAGAACCTTAAAACTACAGATTTATGTGTTTTTTTTACAATTTATTTTAAAATTTAATTTTAAAATTAATCCCATATTTTTGTTTTTAAATTTGGTCATCCTACAAGGGAGAAAATCAGACAGGCAGTGGGTGGGGGAGCACGTAGAAGGCCACAGCTCTGTGTCTGGAAGAGGGCCTGAGTTGAGAGAGAGAGATTGGAACAGGTTCCCAGGAATATGAGACTCTTGGGACAGAAATGTGTACAGAGGATGTTAAGGAAGTTTCCCTGTGTGATGTGCCTGGTAACATGCTTCTCACTCAGTCCCCTCCAGAGAGCATCAGTACAAGTTGGATTCCTTGAAAATCTTTTGCATGGTTCTCTGGTTGAGGGCAACGTTGTATGAGCCCTGTTTCCAAGGCTACCCTGTTTTTTTAATCCATAATACTCAGCCTCAGTCCTTTTCATGGGTCAGGATGAGGTAACAATGACGCTAGTTCCTTTCTCTGCCAGGAATGAAGGGCAGTCCATTAATTCCCCAAATCATATTTTGTTTTACCGGAAAGAATCCATTTCATCAGACATCTTTGTCCAAAGGAAAGAACCATTGTGGGAAGCAAAGTGTGATAGTGTTCAGAATTCTCAAGGCTTTCCAATAAGTCATGCTGAGGATGCCATCTGGTGGTTTGATGGGACCAGCTCGCCTATGACACTAGCAATACTTTGGGGATTCTCTATTGGGTGATAATCATTTCTTCAACAAACATTTGAGTGCCTACTATGTGCTCGGTTCTGTGATAGCACCACCACCAACAGTTTCTTTGTTTATTTATTTATTTTGAGTCAGCGTCTGCCTCTGTTACCCAGGCTGGAGTGCAGTGGCACGATCATGGCTTACAGCAGCCTCAACCACCTGGGCTCAAGTGATCCTCCTGCTTCAGCCTCCCAAGCAGCTGGCACTACAGGCACGCACCACCACATTTGACTAATTTCTAGAGGTGAGATCTTGCTATGGTGTCCAGGCTGATTTTGAACTCTTGGGCTTAAGCAATCCTCTTGCCTTGGCCTCCCAAAGTGCTGGGATTACAGGAGTGAGCCACTGCGCCTGGTTAACAATAGTTTTAGTAGTATAGTTTTAGAAGGGTACAGGTATAACTTATTTTGTTGTGCGTCACTTTATTGTGCTTTCTCAAATACTGCATTTTGCGCAAATTCATGGTTGTGGCAACTCTGTGTGGAGCAAGTCTTTCTTGCCATTTCTTCTATAACACGTGCTCACTTCATTTTGGTAATTCTCACAATATTTCAACTTTTTAATCATTATTATATCTGTGATAGTGATCTATGATTAGTGATCTTTGGTGTTACTATTGTAATTGTTTTGGGGGCTGCATGAACCACACCCATATACGACAGTGCACTTGACTGTTGTTGTGTGTGTTCTGACTGCTCCATGGACAGACCATTCCCTGTCTCTCTCCCCCTCCTCGGTCCTCCCTATTCCCTGAGACACAACAACATTGAAATTGAGCCAATTAACAGCCCTACAATGGCCTCTAAGTGTCTAAGTGAAAGGAAGACTTGTACCTCTCTCACTTTAAATCGAAAGCTAGAAGTGATTAATCATAGTGAGGAAGGCCAAACACTTAGCCGAATTGTGAATGCAAAGGAAAAGTTCTTGACAGCAATGAAAAGCACTGCTCCGTTGAACACAGGAACCTATGGAGTGAAACAGCCTTCTTGCTGATATGGAGAAAGTTTGAGTGGTTTGGAGAGAAGATCAAACCAACCACAACATCCCCTTAAGCCAAAAATTAACCCAGAGCAAGGCCCTGACTCTCTTCAATTCTGTGAAGGCTGAGAGAGGTAAAGGAACTGCAGGAGAAAAACTGGAAGACCAAACAGGTTGGTTCATGAGGTTTGAGGAGAGAAGCTGTTTCTGTAACATAAAAGTGCAGGGTGCAGCCGCGAGTGCCATTGGAGAAGCTACAGCAGGTTGTCCAGAAGATCTAGCTAAGATCACTGATGAAGGTGACGACACTAAACACCAGATCTTCAGTGTAGATAAAATTGTCTTCTCTTGGAAGAAGATGCCCACTAGGAGTTTCATAGCTGAAGAACAGAAGCCAATGCCTGACTTCAAACTCCAAATAGCAGACTGATTCTCTTGTTAAGGGCTAATGCAGCTGGTGACTTTATGTTAAAACCAATGCGTATTTCCTATTTCCAAAATCCTAGGGCTCTTAAGAACTGTGCTAAATCTACTCTGTCTGTGCTCTATAAATGAAACAACAAAGCCTGGATGAGAGCACATCTGGTTATGGCATAGTTTATAAAATATTTTAGTTGCATTGTTGAGACCTACTACTCAGAAAAAAAAATTCTTTTCAAAATATTACTGCTCATTGACAATGCATGGTCACACAAGTGCTCTTATGGAGATGTGAAAGGAGGTTAGTGTTGTTTTCATGAGTGCTAAGACGAAATTCATTCTGCAGTCCATGGATCAAGGAGGAATTTTGACTTTCAGGTCTTATTATTTAAGAAATACATTTCAAGCCAGACTCGGTGGCTCAGCCTGTAATCCCATGCTTTGGGAGGCTGAGGTGAGTGGATTGCCTGAGCCCGCGGGTTCGAGACCCACCTGGGCAACTTGGCAAGACCTCATCTCTACAATAAATCAAAAAATTAGCCGGGCGTGGTAGCACGCACCTGTAGTTCCAGCTACTTGGAAGACTGAGGCGGAAGGATCACCGGAGCCCAGCAGGTTGAGGCTGTGGTGGCCGGGTGGTGCGGCCACTGCACTCCAGTCTGGATGACAGAGTGAGACTCCAACTCAAAAAACAACAACAACAAAAAAAAAGAAATACATTTCATAAGGCTATAGCTGCCTTCTGATAGATATGGGAAGAATAAAATAAAAACCTTCAAAAAGGATTCATCATTCTAGATGGTCATTAAGAGCATTCATGATTCATGGGAGGAGATCATACCATCAACATTAACATGAATTTGGAAGAAGTTGACTCCAACCCTCGTGGATGACTTTGAGGGGTTCATGTCTTCAGTAGGGGAAGAAATGGCAGATGTGATGGAAAGCAAAATAACTTGAGTTAGATGTGGATCTTGAAGATGTGACTGAATTGCTATTATCTCATGGTCAAACTTGCATGAATGAGAAGTTGCTTCTTATGGAGGAGAAAAGAAAGTGATCTCTCGAGCTGGAAACGACTCTGGTGAAGATGCTGTGAACGTTGTTGAAATGACAACAAAGGATTTAGAATATTACATCAACTTGAGAGGACTGACTCCAATTTTGAAAGAAGTTCTACTGTGGGTAACATGTTATCAGACAGCATCGCATGCTGCTGAGAAAACTTTGGTGAAAGGAAGAGTCAATCATGTGACACACTTCATTGTTGTCTTATTTTAAGGAATTGCTACCGTCACTCCAACCTCTACCCCAATCAATCAGCAGCCGTCAACATGAGGCAAAATCCTTTACCAGCAAAAATTTTATGACTTGCTGAAGGCTTACACGATAGCTAGCACTTTTAGCAATACGATATTTTATTTTATTTTATTTTATTTTTTGAGTTGGAGTCTCACTCTGTCACCCAGACTGGAGTGCAGTGGCCGCTCCTGGCCACCGCAGCCTCGACCTGCTGGGCTCCGGCGATCTTTTCGCCTCAGCCTTCCAAGTAGCTGGAAATACAGACGCGCGCTACCACGCCCGGCTAATTTTTTGATTTATTGTAGAGATGAGGTCTTGCTTGCCCAGGCGGGTCTCGAACCCACGGGCTCAGGCAATCCACTCACCTCAGCCTTCCAAAGGCGTGGGATTACAGGCTGAGCCACCGAGCCCGGCTCGATATTTTAAAATTAAGGAATGTACCTCGTTTTTTAGGTATAATGCTATCGCATACTCAATAGACTGCTGTAGAGTGTAAACATAAGTTTTAGAGGCACTGGGAAACCAAAAAATGTGTGTGACTCATTTTATTGTGATATTCACTTTATTGTAGAGGATGGTACCCAAACTCTTAATATCTCTGAGGTATGCCTGTGATTTCTTAACTTACTGCAAATAAAATTTTATACTGGGAATATAAGGAAATTAAAATTAGGTCTTTAAAACTTTTAAGCTATGAAATTGATGTTGAAACTATTTTTCTTGTGCTATGTCATCTTTTAGTGCAAAGGATTGGTTAATCTTGAACAGAGGCATAATATGGAGAGAGAGAGGGAGGGAGGGAGAGAGGGAGAAGTAGGGAGGGTTGGGGGAGGGGAAGGACTTAGAGAGAGATATAGGGAAAGGGAGAGGGAAAAACTTAGAAGGTTGATGAGAGCACAGGATCCGAAAAGCTGGTGGAACTTTCCAGAAAATGGCATTTATACCTTATCTCCTTATCTGTGTTTTTAGGTTACACTTTGATGAACTATTATTTTCTTTCTTCTCTTTTTTTTTAGTCGAGGTCACACTCTATTGCCCAGGCTGGAATACAGTGGCATGATCATGACAATCACGGCTCCAGCAACCTTGACCGTCTGGGCTCAGGTGATCCTTTCACCTCAGCATCCCAAGTAGCCGGGACTTCAGTTGTGCATCACCATGCCCGGCTCATTTTTTTATTTTTATTTTTTATGCAGAGACGAGTGATGAACTACTTTTCTGTTAGTACTGTTGCAGAATATGTAGACCCATCACCTGAATTTCACAATTTATGTAGCTAGTTTAATGAACTATCATGTTTTACACCTCTCTCAGGTAGAATGATGCTGGCACCCTCAGGAAAACCCAGGATTTTCTACCTGTCCGTCCACCATTCTTAGTGTATTGCTTTTGTCTTCATGCTGGGCACTTCCACTGCGAGATGGCAGGTTGCTGAAGTCCTGATGCATCATGACTGGGTTCAAGTAGGAAGAAAGGGGGACAGGCAAGAGCCGGAGCACCTATGTCCTTTTTATCAGGAAAGCAAATACTTTCTTTTTCTCTTTTTTTTTTTTTCGAGTCGGAGTCTCACTATCGCCCAGGCTAGAGTGCAGTGGTGCGCTCATGGCCACCACAGCCTTGACCTCCTGGACTCAGGCAATGCTTCCGCCTCAGCCTTCCAAGCAGCTGGAACCACAGGTGCATGCCACCACACCCAGCTAATTTTTTAAATTATTGTAGAGACAAGGTCTCGTCAAGTTGCCCAGGCTGGTCTGGAACCCCTGGGCTCAGGCAATTCTCTCGTCTCCGCCTCCCAAAGTGCTGGGATGACAGGCTTGAGCCACTGCACCGGGCCCAAATGCTTTCTTACAGCAGCTCTCCGCCCCAACCCCAAAGCCAATTTCTGATTTCTGTTGAGACTCATTGACCAAAGGGAGTCAAGATGATCAACCCTAGCAGCAGGGGAGATTGAAAACGTGGTCACAGGATTGCCCTAAGTGCAACCAACCATGATCCATTGCCTGAGTCTGGCTTCATTGTTGCTGTGAACCAAATTAGGATTCTACCGGCAATGAGAAGAAAAACAGATACTGGATAGTCACTTTAGAGTGTCTGCCCCAACATTCTATGACAGTGACTTTTCCTTTCTTTTACGTAGGGAGGCAGAGGCCCTGTAATGGGGATCCCTACAATGATGCAGGAAGGCATCTTCCCCTGCCAGGGCCCCTCACCCCACTAAGCTGCTAATCATTGATGGAGCTAAGATCAAAACCCAGAGTTCCAGTTCTTTTTTTTTTTTTATTGTTTTGGTTGAAGTCTCACTCCGTTGTCCCGACTGGAGTGCAGTGGCACGTTCCCAGTCACCGCAGCCTCGAACTGCTGGGCTCCAGCGATCCTTCTGCCTTAGCCTTCCAAGTAGCTAGAACTACAGGCATGCGCTACCACACCTGGCTAATTTTTATTTATTGTAGAGATGAGGTCTCGCCAAGTGGCCCGGGAGGGTCTCGAACCTGCGGGCTCAGGCAATCCACTCACCTTGGCCTCCCAAAGCGCTGGGATTACAGGCTGAGTCACCGAGCCCGGCCGAGTTCCAGTTCTTAACCATGGCCTGATTCGTCCCCAACCCTTCTTGGGACTTGAGCCCCGTAAGGCTCCTGGTCTTCCAGGCCTCCATGGGTTGCAAGAGCCTGCGTTGTTTGGCCTCAAGTGCCCCATGTGGAGGCAGGTCTGCTTCCTGAAGGCCAGCTTTCAATGATTTCTACCTCAGACGCACGCCGGGTCCCATTCCCTTGTGTACCAGCTCCATGAACTTGGGCAAGTGACTTTGCCTGTCTGAGCCTCAGACATCAGCTACATCATTAAACGATGAAGAATTGTTTCTTTACTCGCAGGAGTAAATGAGATATTGAAGTGCATCTACTAACTAGGAAATCTAAAACTATCCTCAAATAAAAGTGTACTTAGAATATAAAAAGCAGAACAAAAAGGAAGTAGTAAGCAGTCAGCAAACATCAGCTATTATCACTGTTGTTGCCATATTGTCCTGATAGGGATCTCTGGTCACTTCTTTGTGACGCCATCTCTCTTCTGGCTCACGACTCTCCATTCTGTCCAGTTTGTGTGAAGCACGCATCCTAGTGAGGGTGGGTTCTGGCCTCAGGGGAAGCTCTGTTTCTCCGCTGTTATTTTAAACTTGGAGGGCAGCTGGGCCTGGGAAACAGAATCTTGGTTTCCGAGACATCCTGGAAACCTCTGACCTTTCCATTTCTTCCTTTATTTGTTTGCTCTTCCTGAAAATCCCAGTTCCTTTACTGACTGAGGGACTGGTTCATGACTGATTCAGCCGACCCGGGTCCTACAAGCTGCCAAGGCCCACTGAAGAGGTGTCTCCCCAAGGGCCATAAGAAACCCTCTGTTTTCTGTCTGTCTCTCTCTCATTTTCTCTCCTTCCTCCCTTCCTTCCTTCCTCCCTCCCTCTCTCCTTCTCTCCCTTCTTTTCTTCCTTCCGTGTTGGGGTCTCATTCTGTCACCCAGGCTGGAGTGCAGTGGCGTGACCACAGCTCACCACAGCCTCAACCTCCTGGGCTCAGGCGATCCTTTTGCCTCAGCCTCCTGAGTAGTTGGGACTACAGGTGCATGCCACCACTCCTGGCAGATTTATTTATTTTTTGTAGAGAGGAGGTCTCGCTATGTTGCCCAGGGCAGTCTTGAACTCTAGGCTCAAGCAATCCTCCTGTCTTGGCCTCCCAGAATGCTGGGATTCCAAGTGTGAGCCACTGTGCCATTTTTCTTTCTTTCTTTTTTTTTTTTTTTAGTGAGATAGTAGGATTTATTGAGAAGACAGAAAAGCTCTCACAGTGGGAGGGCACCCGAAGGGGTTACCCTTCCCTTGTTTTCTAATGGGAAATGATTGGATCCCTACAGGAGAGGGGCTGCCTGACACCTACCCATGACACTTCTCTCTCCCCCGCACTTCTCCATGTGTTGAGTCATCCATGAAAGAAAAGGATGAACTCGGAGCTTCTGAATCCTCCTTGAAAACTACTTAAATATTGGAGTCCTCATGTGGCTTGCCAGATGGGGCATTACACAGGGAGGTCCAACTTGTGTCATTCCCCCACTTCCTTGGGGTTGAGGTGGGCCCCAGTGGCCTCGTCCAGACTCCTCCCACCTGCAGCCTCTCTCAACCCCTCTCTCCACACTCCAGCCACACTGGCCGTTCATCAGAGGAGCCAAGCTCTTGTCTTTCTTCCTCCACTTGCTGCCTCTGTCTTGAAACTCCTCCAGCCCCCACTCACTGCTCTCTTCTTGCTTTACATCTCAGTAAAATCACTTCCTTGACCATTCACCCCCAATCACAATACTGCCTGGAGTACCGTGCTCCTTTTGTTCTTAGCAGGCTTCAGAGCTTGTGCTCAACCATTTCTTCATGTGGGTAGGTGGTTAGGCTCTGTCTTCCCACTGGATTATAATATCTGAGCGGCAGAGACCATGCTGTGTTCTCCACGGAGCTCCAGCCCCCTTGTCTGGGGCAACTGAAGGAAGGTGCTAGCTCTCTCGTGCGTCACTTAGAAAGGGGGCTATGCTGTGAGAAACGTGTCTTAGGCGATTTCTTCCTTGTGTATCGTGGAGTGCACTTACACACACCTAGGTAGGGCAGCCTGTAATGCACTCA
The DNA here is from genome assembly GCA_963574415.1 of Tarsius wallacei. NCBI lineage: Eukaryota > Metazoa > Chordata > Mammalia > Primates > Tarsiidae > Tarsius > Tarsius wallacei. The sequence continues at coordinate 10,312 of CAUYQG010057737.1, forward strand.
GGCTATTGTCCATTGCTCCTCGGCTATGGACTTGGACAGCATGTCATATACTGAATATGGTAGGCACTTGCAACACAAGGGGAAGCATTTGTATGTCTAAAAGCAGCTAAGAAAATGTACAGTCAAAATACACTATTATAATCTTTTGGGACTAAAATGTTGTTATGCAGTACACGACTGTGTTTGTGTGTGTGTACATACACACATATAAATAATACACATACATGTAAACCTCTAGCTACCATCTCAGTGATCTTATAACAATAGCTAACTGTTCTCAGCAAACAGAAAAGACTTTTAAAGTCTCAAATACGAACTGGGTGCCTCACACCTGTAATCCCAGCACTTTGGGAGGTCGAGGCAGGAGGACTGCTTGAGCCCAGGAGTTTAAGACCAGCCTTGGCAATATAGTGAGACCTTGTCTCTACAAAAAAATAAAATTAGCCGGGCATGGTGGCATACAGCTGCTCAGGAGGCTGAGACAGAAGGGTCACCTGAGCCCAGGAGATTAAGGCTGCAGTGAACCGTGCTCGTGCCAGCCTGTATGACAAAGTAAGACTCCAGCTCAAAATAATAAAAAATAAAAAAGTTTGAAATTTGTCTAGAGCTCATGCAAAATGATTAATCAAATAAAAAACATGACACTGATACTACAAGAATACAATAAAATGAGATAAATTTATTAATAAGATTATAAGTAAGAATTATCTCTACTTACAAAAGACTAGCCTCTAATTTATGATTCTGTTGAGCTTGGAACCTTTGAACAAACCCGTCATCTTGGAAATATCAGCAATTAAACTGCAGAGACAGAGAGAGAGAGAGAGAGAGAGATGATGTGGTGACCCAAGAGCAAGAGGCTTGTCTGCAGCTGGGGCCCTAGTCCTTCAGAAGGAGGCCTTCTTTGAAGGCCACATGGGAGGGCATGGATTCTGACTCCTTCTGTAGGGACTGTCCCTTCCTGGGCAGAGAAGACGTCTCTCCTAGCCCTCCTGCCCTACTCCGAGTCTTTGGCATGACTGACACGTCCCCTGGGCATACTGTGGGATACACTTGGAAGATGGACACATGCTCCCTTGACAACTTGAGTTTCTTGGGATTCTTTAAGTGTCCCCTTCACAAGTAGCCATTAAAAATGTGAAAATAGTGGCTGGGCACAGTGGCTTTTGCCTGTAGCCCGGGAGGCTGAGGTACTTCATGCTGGGAGGTTGAAGTATGAGGATGGCTTGAGCAAAGGAGTTCAAGGTTACAGTGAACTATGATCGTGCCACTGCATTTCAGCCTGCACAACAGAGTGAGATGCTGTCCTTAAAAAAAAAAAAAAAAAGGAAAAAATCAGCTGTTTGTCTTCTTACCCTTTAACTGTGTTCCAGAGATTAAGATAGCTATGAAACTCTTCTCTCCCAGAAAGAGTTCATCTCTTTCCAGAATTTAAGTAATTTGGGTATTTTTGTATCCCCGGAGCTCTCTGAGTTTAAAAAACTGCATTTCTCTATTTTAGGCTTAATAGGTTTGTTCTCATGGTTAGGGTGGAAGTAATGACCCCTTGAGCCCTTTTATGTTGCAACCAGGGGTAAATGTCCAATAAATGTTTTTTGAATGAATAAATATGATTCTGACTCACTCATGGGAGCTTGGCATTATCAAGCTTGAGAAGAAGATTTTGATATTTTTACTGATCTCTATTTTTGTTCTGATCTCTGCTTTATAACCAATACAGTTACAACATAACAGTTAATTTTTCTAATCTCTGTGAGAGAGAGAGAGAGAGTGTGTGTTTGTGTGTGTGTGTGTGTGTGTGTGTGTGTGTGTGTGTGTGCAGGCACGCATGCGCTGAATATTTTGCGGCATTTCAGGTCAGAGGAAACACTGTAGATGGAACTGTCTTCCTTCCCCTCTTTCTCACCCCTTGGTCTTCTGCCCAACCACTGGAGGACCGGAATTCAGGATTCAGGAATAGCAATATTGGCACCTCAGCTTGGCCGAATGTTTTTAAATTTTGGCTCTGTTACTCTATTTTCCATCAAGATTTTTCTCTTTTCTTTTCTCCTGGGCACCATCTGGAAAATTGGTTTGTCAAATGGATACAGGCTGGGGACAAGTGTAAGCTAAAAAGATACACCAATTTTGCCATCTACTCATCAATTTCTGGAAATACTGTAATGCAGTATTTTTGATGACTGACTCTAAATCCTATGTGATATGTAGGGAAACTTCTACAGTACTTGGAAATATCAGGATTAAGGACAGTGGCCTCAAAGTCATTTGCTCTGTTGTTTAAGAATGGTGGTGGATGCCACTGTAATCTAAGCCTTGTTTTATACAGTCAATTCAGCTTTTTTGCAGATCTAAGTCACAATTTTTGAGAAAGCAAACAATGACGAATGAATTATCATGCAAGAAAGTCACATAAAAACATTTATGTTTCACTGCAAATCTACCTGTCCTGTTAACAAATAGAGACTCCCAACTTATGGAGATGCATTAAGAAGCAGTTACAGAACTCTTAGTTCATCCACAAACCCCTCTTTTAAAAAACTCTCTATCCTAAGAAAAAGAGGCGCACAGCCTACACGATCTCTGCCCTCATAAGAAGTGGTTTAACCATAAAAATTTCGAGCACAATTTTGAGCACAAATTCTTATCTATGTTTTCTTCTTGCTGACTTCACCAATGGCTGTGGTTTAACCACTTCATGTCCTAAAGCATCAATATTAGTACAGTATCAGCTTCTTTCATTCTTTGCTTTTAACAAAAAAGTTTTTATTTTATACATTGAAATAGAGATAGGTGTCTCACTATTTTGTCTAGGTTGGTCTTGAACTCCTGGCCTCAAGCAATCCTCTCACCTTGGCTTCCCAAAGTGCTCGGATCGATCGCAGACATGAACCACTATATGCAGCCTTTTATTCTTTGCTTATTTTGGGGTTGAGCATTAATGGACGTAATCATGGAAGGCAAAAGCAAAATCCAACCTCACCAAGATTGAAGAATACCATTCTCATTTGCTGGAGTATTTAAATCCATCCTCTCCTTGTCTTCAATTATAGCATTTTCATTCTGTGAATATTTCCTCCTAGATAAAATTTTTGGTCTCCTTAGTATTAGAAATGATACAATTAATCTTGATGGCACAACCAAACAAAATTTTATCATCCAGATTTTTCCTTATTTGACGAAAGATCCAAGTCCATCAAACATTTCGTAGTTGTCTCTGTTATCAGATTGTCAATTTTGGTAGTTCTGTGCTTATATTCAAGTAACACTTATTCTATTTTTACTACAGTATACTGCTATAATTGTTCTATTTTATTATTAGTTGTTAATTTTTTATTGTAAGTTTAATTTACATAAGGAGGTATAGGAAAAAACGTAGTATATATAGGTTCAGTACCAGCTGCAGTTTCAGGCATCCATTGGGGTGTCCTGGAATGTGTGCCCTGTGGATAAGGGAGACCCCCTATAGCTAGCTAAGGAAATTTCAAAGCCAGGTTCTGAAGGAGCGGCTTGGTTCCTCCTGACTGCTTTTAGTAAAATGTGAAAGAGAAAGTTAAATTATTTATTTATTTATTTATTTTTTGAGTTGGAGTCTCACTCTGTCGCCCAGACTGGAGTGCAGTGGCCGCTCCCGGTCACCGGAGCCTCGACCTGCTGGGCTCCGGCGATCCTTCCACCTCAGCCTTCCAAGTGGCTGGAACTACAGGCGCGCGCTACCACACCCAGCTAATTTTTTGATTTATTGTAGAGATGAGGTTTCGCCAAGTTGCCCAGGCAGGTCTTGAACCCGCGGGCTCAGGCAATCCTCTCACTTCAGCCTCCCAAAGTGCTGGGATTACAGGCTGAGCCACCGAGCCCAGATGAGAAAGGTAAATTTAAAAGGGAACTATTAAGCAAAAAGGAGGCAGAAAGTGAAGGTTTGGCAAATTCTTAGCCTGTTCATATTGTGGAAAATGACAAAGCTTGCTCTGAAGAGAACACTAAGGGTGTGACAGAGGGATTGTGTGATAAAGAGATCATGGGTGTGAAGCTTGGGCTTAATCGGTTATCTTGGCAGGATCCAGGAACAGAGATGGAATTATACCAGCAAAGACACCACCAGTTTAGGGTTGGCACGGTGACTCATACCTGTAATTCCAGTGAGAGGACTGCCTGAGCCCATGGGTTCAAGACCAGCCTGGGCAACTTGGTGAGACCTCGTCTCTACAATAAATCAAGAAAAACGAGTCACGCTTGGTGGCACATGCCTGTAGTTCCAGCTACTTGGAGGGCTGAGGCAGAAGCAGGTTGAGGCTGCAGTGGCCCTGAGCAGTGTGCCACTACACTCCAGCCTGGGCAACAGAGTGAAACCCTGACTCAAAACAAACAAACAAACAAACAAAAAAGACACTACCAGTTTAAACTAAAGAGAATGGAGAAAGCAGGAAGGGAGGAAAAATGACCCTGGAACTTTTTGGATTCTATAGGACCAAACCATAGAGCTATTTAGCTGTGAAGGTGTGCTATTCCACAAGAAAGGGAAGAATGACCCGGGAGGCGATTAAGAGACAATCTTAATCTTAATCTTAAACTGCCACTGGCACCACAAGCCTCAGAACTAAAGTTATTTCCTCCTCTGTCACACAGCAAAGCTGTCTCTGGTTTGAGCCAGGATGACCCAACCCAGTGCCTCAGGGGTGGGCTGTTCTCTGAAGAGTGATGTTTGGATAGAGCTGCTCCAAGTAGCCATGGAGGTGATGACCTCAGTGGCCCTCTAGGGCAGGGCATCCAACCAAAGTGGCTCATTCTCCAGTCTTAAGATGGAATGGAATTTGCCGGCTAGTCTCGTACTTGCTTGGGATGCTCATCCGTTCTTCCTTTTGATGTCCTTCTTTTGGAATGGGAATGTCTGTCCTATGCCTGTCCCACCACTGTATTTTGGAAGCACGTTACTTGTCTGGTTTCACAGATTCACAGATGGAGAGAAATTTTGCCTCATGATGAATCATACCTTGAGTTGCACCCATACCTGATTTAGATGATATTTAGATGAGACTTTAAGCTTTAGAGTGGATGCTGGAATGAGTTAAGACTTTGGAGGCTGTTGGGGTGGAATAAATGTATTTTGCACACAAGAAGGACAAAAATTTTGGAGGTGCCAAGGGTGGACTGAGTTGTGTCTCTCCAAAATTCATATATTGAAGCTCTAATTCTCAGTGTGACTGCGTTGGAAGATAAAGTCGTTAGTATGTAATTAAGATTAAATAAGGTGATAGGCGTGGATCTCTAATTTGATAAGACTGTGACTTTTTTGAAAGGACAGACCGAAGCCGGGCTCGGTGGCTCAGCCTGTAATCCCGCGCCTTTGGGAGGCTGAGGTGAGTGGATTGCCTGAGCCCACGGGTTCGAGACCTGCCTGGGCAAGCAAGACCTCATCTCTACAATAAATCAAAAAATTAGCTGGGCATGGTAGCGCGCACCTGTCGTTCCAGCTACTTGGAAGGCTGAGGTGGAAGGATCGCCGGAGCCCAGCAGGTCGAGGTTGCAGTGGCCAGGAGTAGCCACTGCACTCCAGTCTGGGCGACAGAGTTAGACTCCAACTCCAAAAAAAAAAAAAAAAAAAAGAAAGGACAGACCGAGAGTGGGAAGCCATTTTTCATCTTGTTCTTAAACCCTGATGCAATGATGAGAAAATAGAAGTTATGTTTTTAGAGAAATGCACACTTTAAGTAAAATTAACTTTACCAACTTTGTCTTTTC
>CAUYQG010057738.1:0-17535 GCA_963574415.1 Tarsius wallacei
CTAAACAGCATAAGTCTAAACAACTCCTGGGTCAACATGGAAATCAAAATAGAGATTAAAAGATACCTGGAAACAAATGAAAATGAAGAAACATCTTACCAAAACCTCTGGGATGCCATGAAAACAGTACTAAGAGGGGAATTCATATCTCTACAAACACACATGAAGAAAATGGAAAGATCACAAGTTAACAGTCTAACAAATCACCTAAGAAAGTTGGAAAAATAAGAACACCAAAACCCCAATTTCAGCAGAAGAATCCAGATCACCAAAATAAAAGCCCAAATTTAGATCATAGAAGACAAAATGATAATACAAAAAAATCAACGAAACAAAAAGCTTGTTCTATGAAAGGATAAACAAGATTGAAGTCCACCATTTCATTTAGGGTTTCAAGTTTGTTTCCATACAAGTATACATAGTAATCTTTGACAATCATTTGTGTTTCTTCAGAGTCAGGTGTTCATAGTAATCTCTAACAATCTTTTATATTTCTTTGGGTCAGTTGTGACTTCATCTTTCACATTTCTGATTGCATTTATTTGGACTCTTTCTCTCTTTTTCTTGGTCAGTCTAGCTAGGGGTCCATCAGTCTTGTTTATCCTTTCAAAGAACCAGTTTTTGGTTTCGTTGATTTTTTGTCTTTGTGGGTTTTGGGGGAACTTTATTGGTGTTGATATTTATTTTTATTCCACTGTGGTCTGAGAAGGTGCATGTCAGTATTACAATCTTATGTAATTTGTTTATGCTTAGTTTATGGCTGAGGATGTGGCCGATCTTAGAGTACGTTCCCTGTGGTGGTGAGAGAATGTATATTCTGTGGTTGTTGGGTGGAGTGTTCTGCAGGATCAATTAAGTCCATTTGGTCCAATGCCACATTGAGGTTCTGCATCTCCTTGTTGACTTTTTGTCTTGGTAATCTGTCTAGGGTTGTTAGTGAGGTATTTAAGTCCCCAGCTATGATAGTGTTAGAGTCAATTTGTCTTTTGGTAATAGTCATTTTAACTGGATTAGGATAATATTTCACTTTTGTTTTGATTTGGACTTCCTTAATAATTAGTGATGTTGAACATTGTTTTACATACTTTTTGGCCATTTGTAGGTCTTCTTTCGAAAAATGTCTATTCAGATAATTTCCCTTTAAAAAATTAGATTCTTTTATTATTGTTAAGAGGTTTGTGTTCCCTATATTTTCTGTTTATTGAACCTTTGTCAGATGAACAGTTTGCAAATATTTTCTCCCAATTTGTAGGTTGTCTATTCACTCTGTTGATTGTTTCTTTTTCAAGTTTTTTGCTTGCTTTAATCCTGTTTGCAGCCGGGCTCAGTGGCTCAGCCTGTAATCCGGCGCTTTGGGAGACTGAGGTGAGTGGATTGCCTGAGCCCGCAGGTTCGAGACCCGCCTGGGCAACTTGGCTAGACCTCATCTCTACAATAAACAAAAAAAATCAGCCGGGCGTGGTAGCGCGTGCCTGTAATTCTGGCTACTCGGAAGGCTGAGGCAGAAGGATCAGCAGAGCCCAGCTGGTCTAGGCTACAGTGGCCGGGAGTGGCCATTGCACTCCAGTCTGGGTGACACAGTAAGACTCCAACTAAAAAAAAAAAAATCCTATTTACTTAACTTTGCTTTAGTTGCCTATGCTTTTGAGAGCTTAATCAAAAAAATATCTTCACTGAGACCAATCTCCTAAAGAATTTCCCCAGTGTTTTCTTCTAGTGGTTTTGTAGTTTCAGGTCTTACATGTAAGTAATTAACCAATTTTGATTTGATTTTTACATATGGCAAGAGATTGTGTAGAGTTTCATTCTTCATTAAGCACATTTGGTTTTCCTAGCACCATTTATTGAAGACACAGTCCTTTCTCCAATGTATGCCCTTGGTGCCTTTGATAAAAATGAACTGGGTGTAGGTGAATTTATTGCTAGGCTCTTGATTCTTTCCCATTGGTCTATGGGTCTGTTTTCATGCCAGAATAATGTGTTTTGGTTACGAAAGCTTTGTAATATATTTTGAAGCAGGGTTGTGTGAAGTCTTTAGCTTTGCTCTTTTTCCTCAGAACTGCTTTGATTATTCAGAGTCTTCTGTGTTTTTCTACAAATTTGAAGATCTTTTTTAGTATTTATGTGAAGAATGTTGTTGTATTTTGATAAGAAGTACATTGAATCTCTACAGCACTTTGGATAGTATAAACAATTTAGCAATATTAATTCTTCCAACCCTAGATCATGGAATGTCTTTCCATTTATTTGTATCCTCTTCAATTTCTTTCATCATGCTTTGCAGTTTTAAATTGTAGAGATCCTTCACCTCTTTGATTAAATTAATTACTTCCAACTAACTGTGTTTTTTGGTAGCTACATATTATAAATGAGATTGCTTTCTTGTTTTCTTTGCAAGTTATTCACTGTTGGCATATATAAATGCTGCTGATTTTTGTATGTTAATTTTGTATAGTGAAACTCTCCTGAATTTTTCCGTCTGTCCTAACAAGTTTTTGATGGAGTGTTTAGGTTTCCTGAAATATAAGATCATGTTGTGTGCAAATAAGGAAAGTTTAACTTCTTCCATTTTGATAACTGTTTCAGAGTATGTTTCTTCTACACCCAGTTTATTGGGAGCTTTTATCATAAAGGGAAGTTGTATTTTATTGAATGCTTTTTCAGCATCAATTGGAATGATTATATGATTTTTGGTTTTGAGTCTGTTGGTGTGATGCATCATGCTTATTGCTTTGTGTATATTGGGCTATTACTGCATCTCTGGGATGATTTCTACTTAATCATGGCAAATAATCTTTTTGATGTGTTATAAATTTGGATTGCTAGTATTTTGCATCTATGTTCATCAGGCCTATTGGTCTGTAGTTTTCTATTTTGTGTTGTGGCTATGTTCTTGTTTGGTTTTGGTGGCAGGGTAATGCTGGCTTTGTAGTGTACGTTTGGAAGTATTCCTTCCTCTCCAAATTTCTAAAAAGTGTTTGAGTAGAATTGGTATTAATTCTTTAAATGTTTGTTTGGTAGAATTCAGAAGTGAAGTCATCAGACCCTAGACTTTTTTTTTTAATGGGAAACTTTACTACAGTTGATCTCATTACTTGTTTTTAGTATTTTTAAATTTTCTATTTCTTCATGGTTCAATCTTGGTATATTGTATTCCAGAAATGTATCAATTTCTTCTGTGTCTTCCAATTTGTTGGCATATACTTGTCAAGGATAATCTCTAATGATTCTATTTCTGTGGTATCTGTTGTAATGTCTCCTTTTTAATAGCTGATTTTATTTTTTTGAACTTTTTTCTTGTTTTCTTAGTCTACCTAAAGGTTTGTTGACTTAGTTTACCTTTAAAAAAGCAATTTTTTGTTTCAGTGATCTTTTCATTTTTTAAAATCTTAATTTTGTTTATTTCCACTCTGATATATATATATATTTTTTTCTTCAATAAATTTTGGGTTTGATCTATTCTTGATTTTCTAGTTCCTGGAAGTACATCATTAAGTTATTTACTTAAATCTTTCTACATTTTTGATGTAGGTTTTTATTCCTATAAACTTATCCCCTTAGTAAAGCTTTTGCTATATCCCATTATTTCTAGTATGTTATGTTTAAATTTTCATTTGTTTCAAGAAATTTTTTTATTTCCTTTATAATATCTTTTTTGACCCATTGATAATTCAGAAGCACATGGTTTACTTTCCATGTATTTGTAAAGTTGCCAAAGTTTGTCTTGTTACTCTTTTCTAGTTTTACCCAATTGTGGTCAGAAAATATATTTGATATAATTTCAACTTTTCTGAAATTGTTGACTTGTTTTGTGGCCTAACATATGGTCTAATCTGGGAAATGTTCTATGTCTAATGAGAAGAATATATATTTTGAAGCAGTTGGATTAAATGTTCTGTCAATGCCAGTTAAGAGTCTTCTAGTCTAAGTATAGTTCAATGTTTCTTTACTTTTTTTTGACCGATGATCTGTCCATTCTTCAAAGTGGGCTGTTGAAATTCTCTATTATTATTGTACTGCAATCTATCTCTCCATTTTTTTTATTATTTTAAAAAAAATTTGTATTTTAAAGATGCGTGGTACAATTCAGGATTAGATATGCAAATGTTCATTTTTCAGGTATCCTTTTTGATGAGGTGTGTCCTCTCTCCCTTGGCAATTTCTCACTACTGCCGATCTTTTTCTTATAGTATTATGACAATTGTTCAAGGTCCACTTATGAGCGAGAACATGTGCTACTGTTTTCTGCTTCTGTGATGAATCACTTTCTCTTTCCATTTAGATCTATTAATATTTGCTTTATGTATTTGCATGCCCCAGTGTTGGGTGGGTATATATTTACCATCATTACATTCTTTTCATGAATTGATTCTTTTATCATTATATTATGACTCTTTTTGTCTAATTTTATAATTTTTTACTTAAAGTCTCTCTCATCTGACATACGTATAGCTTCTTCTGCTCTTTTAGCTTTCATTTGCATAAAATATCTTCTTCCAACCTTTCCCTTTCAGTCCATGTTTGTCTTTATAGGTGAAGTGAGTTTCTTGTAGGTAGCATGTATTTTTTTTTTTAATTCAGTCATCTGTTCTGTGTATTTTAATTGAATAATTTGGCCATTCTCATTTAATGTTATTGGTAGGTTTTGGGACTTCCTATTGCCATTATGTTACCTATTTTCTGACTGTTTTATAATTCCTCTCTTTTTGCTTTGTGGATATCATACGGCTTATATAAATGTTATAGTTATAGGAAGTTGTTTTATGTTGATGACAACTTTGTTTTATTGTTTAAAAGACTAGAAACAAAGTTAAAACTATAAAATTCTATATTTTACCTTTATCTCCTCCACATTTGATCTTTTGTTGTATCAATTTACATCTTTTTTATTGCTTATCTCTGAACAAATTGTTGTAGCTATTATTTTTAAGAGATTTGCTGTTTTGTCTTTAAAGTAAAGAAATAAGTGGTTTATACACCACAATTACAGTAACAGAGTGTTCTGAATTTGTCAGTGCACTTACTTTTGCCTGTGAGTTTTATAACTTGAAATATATATTTTTTGCACATTAACATTTTCTTTCTTTTTGATTAAAAAATTTCCTTTAGTATTTTTGCAAGATAGGTCTGACGGTGATTAATTCCTTCGGCATTTTTTTTTCTACAAAAGACTTTATCTCTCCTTTGTGTTTGAAGGGTAGTTTTACTGGATGCAATATTCTTAGTTGGCAGTTGCAATGTTTTCACACTTTGAATATGTCATTCTACTCCCTTCTAGCATGGAGGATTTCTTTTTTGTTTCTTTCTTTTTTTTTTGAGAAATATTTTGCTAGATGAATTGGAGATCCTGCGTGTTATTTGCCTCTTTTCTTTTTTTTTAGAAATCTCTCTTTGTCCTTGACCTTTCAGTTTGATTACTATATGCCATGGGTTATTCTTATTTAGATTAAATCTGTTTGGTAATTCTTCACCTTTTTATATCTGAATATTTATATCTTTCTGTAGGTTTATAATGTTTTCTGTTATTGTTTCTTTGAATAAACTTTTTGCCCCTTACTTTTTTTTACTCCCCTTTGAAGATCAGTGACTCTCAGATTTGCTCTTTTGAAGATATCCTCTAAATCTTGTAAGCATTCTTTATTCGTTTTCATTAAGTTTTTCTTTTTTTTCCTGTATGTATTTTCAAATAGCCTGCCTTCATGTTTGCTAATTCTTTCTTTTGCTTCATCAATTCTGCTGTTGAGACCCTTCAATACACTTTTTAGTCTATTCTATTTCTCAGCTTCAGAGTTTCTGTTTAATTTTTCAAAATTATTTCCCTCTCTTTTTGAAATTTCTATTATACATTCCTTAATTGCTTTTCTGTGTTTTCTGACTGTTCACTGAGTTTCCTCAAAGTTGCTGTTTTGAATTCTGGATCTAAGAGTTCTCACATTGCCATCATATTAGGGTTAGTCATATTCTCCTCATTTTGTTCATTCAGAGAGGTCATGGTTTCCCATTTGCTATTATTGTTTATGGACATGTGTCTATAAAATTGCACATAACAATTAATTATTCATTCCATTCTCTACTACTTGACTTGGATTGGTTTTTCTAGAATATGTGTTTTTGTAGATTTTGTGTTGATTGGCTGTTGGGTTTCCTTAGCAGGAGATTGCTGCTTTCTTTATGGCACTAGATGGCACCCTAAGTCCAGGTTTGTTGTGACTCTTGCAAAGTTGGGAGTCTGCTCATCATGAATGGGGTGGCAATGGATATACAACAGGTATTTGAGAAGGCTGGCTGGAGATCATGCACAGAAAATTCCATGGAGCATGTTTTCTACAGCACGATGCTGCTGAAGAGCCTCTCTGCTTTGGGGTGCCTTTCGGTCAAGACAAAGAGCAGCCACTGAGCTTCCTGCACTGAGTGATGCTAGTTCCATCTCCATCTTTTGTCTCTAGCTGTCCTCAGGATTTTTTGTTTTGCTCTATAGGCACTCACAATGCTTCTTATGGGTTGTGGCAGGAATGATTTTCCTGCAAACAACAGCAACAGAAAAACCCAAGGTGGTGGGAAACCTGGTTATTTGCCTTGATCTCACGTTTTCCAGTGTAAAAACCATGAATCTGAGGGGACTTTTCTATGGGGTGCTTGGCAGTTTAGCTTACAGGAAAAGCATTATGGCTAAAGAGGTCCATTTCTTTAATCATTTTCTTGCAGCTTTTCACTTCTCTGTGGCCCCATGAATTGTCACAGACTTGATTTTGAGTTATTGAATATTTCTGGTGATAATCTTGGCACTGAATAGTTGTCTTTGTTTTTTGTGGGAAGAATGACAAAGAAAACCAAATTGCTTCAGCTCTATTATTTTGGTGATCTCTCTCTCTCTCTCTCTGTCTCTCTCTCTCTCTGCCATTCATTGCTGCTTCTTTAGATATTGAGTTTTTAAAACTGTCTTCTGCTATTATAATTTTTCTGATTAACCATATAATAATTGTCTGTGCTTGATAAGTTAAAACATTAAAAATCACACAAATGATAAAAGAAAGATAATCTTTACTCTTATTACCACTCTTATTAAATTTACAAATTTATATTTTGTCTTTAGGCAAATAGATAGAAGGCAGTTGCCCTAACATTTTGGGGTTTATTTCTCAGACACTTAGTTGGTTGTTTCCTTTTGATGCCTGACACTGTTAGCACATAGAGAAAACATTTTTTGACTCCTCTGACCTTTCATAGCTCTCTTCAGGAAGCCCTTGGGTCCTGGGCCTTGGTTTCTGCTACTGGTACAATAACAGACAGGGTTTTCTTTGTGTTCATGGTGTAAAACATCATCTGGCAAGTGTCAAAGATAAATGCAAAGTGGTAAGGATAGACTTTATTCAGCAATCATCATGTGTAAAGGAGAAAAAACTATTCTTTTCCTCTACCTGTCTTATGTTCTTTGGCTGGCACCTTGAAAATTAGATGGACCAAAAAAAGATTAACAATAGAAAAACAGAAGTTTATTAACACATGAATAGTGCATAGACATGGGAGAACTTGGAGATGAGTACATCAAAGAGGTGGTACTATGGTTTGAGTGTTTGTGTCCCCTTCCAAAATTTATGTTGAAACATAATCCCCAGGGCAACCATACTAACAGGTGTGGCCTTTAGCTGGTAATTAGGCCATGAGGGTCCCACACTTATGAATGTATGCAATCCTATGAAATAGTTAAAGGGAACTAGTTTTACCTTTTTATTCTTCTACCCTTCTGCCATATGAGGGCACGCCATTCATCATTCCAGAGGATATACAGCATTCAAGGCCCCTTTGGAAACAGAAAAAAGGCAGGAACTCACCAGACACTGAATTTTTGGGTTCCTTGATCTTGGACTTCCCAGCTTCCAGAACTGTAAGAACGTAAATTTCCATTCTTTATAAATTACCCAGTCTGTACCATTTTGTTATAGGAACATTAGTGGACTAGGCCAGGTGGTTAGAACCTGGGTTTATGAAGCATCCTATCAAAAAATCAATACTTTCTAGAAAAATGACAAGACAAAGAAAAAAGACTTTGAGTTTCTAGGGTGGCAAGTTGTGGAAAGACAACTATATGGGGAAAACTAACGGGACACATGGAATAGTTAGTGAAGTTTTTTCTACGGAGATTCATTCCTCTGTTGCCTTCCAGGCTAATAAGTGTTTAGAACTGTCTATGGTGATTTGCTTCTGGTCTTCCTTTTAGAGAAGGGAAAGGGGACACCTTTACGAATTTGATTTTGTCTTTATGCAAATTTAGATTTTATCTTTATGCAATAGAAAGCAGTACACTTTTCTTGTATCTTCTTTTCCCCCCATTGCTTTCAGTTCAAAATAATTCTTAGGCCAAAGTGGCATATTTTGAAGTGGCATAGTCTTCCATCCTTCATATGGTAATAGGGAAAGAGAGTCCAGTTAAACTCAACTCAGCTTTGATCTGTGCAGAGGTGATTGGATATTTTTAAAAAAGAATGAGGGAGTGGGGAAGAGGAACAACTGGGGACTAGAGCAGAGACTGTTAATAGATATTTATCATGAGAAGAAGTAAACATTTTATATGTACAAAAGGTAATGGTGCACAACAGAACAAGGTGCTCACGAGGCTAGGAAAAGGAGTGGGAATTATTTTCCTGAATGTTTGCATTTATTTTTATTTCAGATTCAGGGGGAACATGTGCAGATTTGTTACATGGATATATTGTGTGATGGTGAGATTAGGGCTTCTATTGAACCCAGCTCCATGACAGTTAACATGGGTCACACAACAGGTAGTTTTTCAGCAGTGTGCACCCACTCCTGCTTTCCTTGCTTTAGGTTTTTGCAGTGTCTATTGTTCTCATCTTGGTGTCCGAGTGTATCCAATATTTATCTCCCACTTACTAGTGAGAGTATATGATATTTAGTTTTCTGTTTCTGCATTCATTCACTTAGGATAATGGCCACCAGATGCCTCAGTGTTGTCACAAAGGACGTGATCTTATTTTTCTCTATAGCTGCATAGTATTCTATGGAGTATATGCACCACTTAAAAAAAATGCAGTCCACCATAAAAGGGAACCTAGGTTGAATTCATGTCTTTGCTATTGTGAATAGAACCTGTGATAAATATGTGAAGTGCAGGTGTCTTTTTGATTTATTTTCCTTTGAGTAGATACCCAGTAATTGCTGAGTTGAATGGCAAATTCCATTTTCAGTTCTTTGAGAAATCTCCAACTGCTTTCTACAGGGGCTGAACTAATTTACATTTCCACTAACAGTGTCTGAGCACTTCCTTTCCTCTGCAACCTCACCATCTGTTGTTTTTTGACTTATTAAGACTAGCCATTTTGACTGGTGTGAGATATTATCTCGTTGTGGTTTTGATTTGCAGTTCTCTGATGATTAGGGATGCTGAGCATTTTTTTTTCATGTTTCTTGGCCCCTTTTATGTCTTCCTTTGAGAAGTGTCTGTTCATGTCCTTTGCCTGCCTTTCAATGGGGTCATTTGTTGTTGGTCTTTCTTGTGGATTTGTTTAAATTTCTTACAGATCGTGAATATTGCCAGATAGTTTGCAGATATTTTCTCCCATTCTGTATGTTGTCTGCTTACATTTTTGTGCTTTCTTTTGCTGTGCAGAAGCTGTTTATTTAAATTGGGTGCCAGTGGTCAATTTTTGTTATTGCATTTGCTTTTGAGGACACAGTCATAAATTCTTTGCCTAGGCCAATGTCCAAAAAGTGTTTCCTAGGTTTTCTTCTGGGATTTTTATGGTTGAAGTCTTACATGTAAGTCTTTAATCTGTCTTGAGTTAATTTTTTTTATATGGTGAGAGATATGGATCCAGTTTTATTCTTCTCCCAATGGTTAGCCAATTTTCCCAGCACCATTTATTGAATAGGGTGTTCTTTGCTAATTGCTTATTTTTGTTGACTCTGTCAAAGATCAGTTGGTTGTAGGTGTGGAGCTTTATTTCAGGGTTCTCTATTCTGATCAATTGGCCTATGTAGTTTTTTTGTTTGCTTGTTTGTTTCCAGTAATGTGCTGTTTTGGTTACTGTAACCTTGTAATAAAGTTTGAGGTTGAGTAATGTAATGTCTCTGACTTTATTCTTTGCTTAGGATTGCTTTGACTACTCAGGCTTTTCTTGTTTGCTTCCATATGAATTATAGAATTGTGTTTTCTAATTCTTTGTAGAACAATGTTGCTAATTTGATAGGGATTGCATCGATTTGTAGATTGACTTGTGGTATGGACATTTCAAAAATATTGATTTTTCCAATTTTTAATCATAAAACATTTTTCCATTTGTTTGTATCACCTATGATTTATTTTAGTGGTGGTTTGTAGGTTTTGTTGTTGAGATCTTTCACCTCCTTGGTTAGATGTACTCCCAGATATTTTTATCTTTTTTTGTGACTGTTGTAAATGGGATTGAGTTCTTTGTTTGGTTCTCAGCTTGAATGTTATTGGTATGTAGAAATGTAACTAATTTGTGTATGTCGATTTTGTTTACTAAAACTTTACCGAAGTCTTATCAGGTCTTGGAGTCTTTTGGTGAAATCTTTAGGACTTTCTTAATGTAGAATCATATAATCAGATAGGAGAGATAATTTGATTTTCTCCTTTCCAATCTGGATGCCTTTAAAAAAAAGTCTTGCCAAATTGCCCAGGCTGTGACTTCCAGTACTATGTTTAATAGGAATGGCGAGAGTGGACATCCTTTTCCTCTTCCAGTTCTTTGGGGAATGCTTCCAACTTTTGTCTATTCAATATGTTGGCTGTGGGTTTCTCATGGATGATTCATATTATTTTGAAGTATATTCCTTCAATGTCTAATTTATTGAGGAATTTTATCATGAAAAGATGTTGGATTTTATCACATGCTATTTCTGTGTCTATTGAGATGATCATATAGTTTTTGTTTTTAATTCTGTTTGTGTGATAAATCATGTTTATTGATTTGCATATGTTGAAATATCCTTGCATCTCAGGAATAAATTCCACTTGATCATGAGGAATTAGATTTTTAATGAACTGCTGGATTTGATTTGCTAGTATTTTGTTGAACAGTTTTACATGTATGTTCATTAGGAATATTGACCTGTAGTTTTCTTTTTCTGTTGTGTCTTTGCTAGATTTTGGTATCAGGATGATATTGGTTTTAGTGGTTTCATAGAATGAGTTAGAAAGAAATTCTTCCTCAATTTTTTGGATAGTTATAGTGTAGTTACAGCTCTCCTTTTATGTATTGTAGAATTAGGCTGTGAATCTGTCTGGTTCAAGACTTCTTATGGTTGGTAGGTTTTTTAGTAGTGATTCAATTTTGTAACTTGGATTTGGTCTCCTCAGGGTTTCAATTTCAATCTATTTCAATCTTGAGAGATTGTGTGCTTTCAGAAATGTTTCCTCTTTCTCTAGCTTTTCTAGTTTGTGCACATAAAGATGTTCACAGCAGGCTTTAAGGATCTTTTGTATTTCTGTAGGATTGGTTGTAATGTCATCTTTGCCATTTCTGATTGTTTAAACTTTCTCTTTTTTATTAGCTGGTCTATCAGTCTTGTTTGTACTTTCAAAGAATAAACTTTTCACTTCATTTGTTCTTTGTAAGGCTTTTCTGAGTTTCAGTTTCATTTAGTTCTGTTGTGATTTTGGTTATTTCTTTTCTTCTGCTAGTTTTGGGTTTCTTTTTTTCAAGCTTCTTTAGGTGCAACATTAGTTTGTTTACTTGAGTTCTTTCTATAGGCTAATTATTTGAGATCTTTCTATCTTCTTGATGTAGGCATTTAGCCATATAAACTTTCCTATTAGCATTGATTTTGCTGTATACCAGAAGTTTTGGTATGTTTTGTGTCTGTTTTCTTCAGAGGATGGCATGGATTCTGGAGTTGTAATGGTTGGTTTGACTCTGGGAAAGCCTGGACCATGGGGCCTTTGTGCTGGCCTGGTGCTGGGGAGATTTTGGAGCCTGGATTCACAGGGACCAGCCGGGTGCTGGTTTACTTGAATAGGCCTAGTACTGAGGTCTATGGCAAAATTGGGTGCTTGCTAAACTTTCTTTTCTCTATGTAAAGGGTATCTTTCTTTGCACTGTGCTGCCTGAGCTTGAGGTAAGGGTGATGTGGGTAATATAATCATACTCTTCAATACATCTTTCCTTATTTCTGTGTTCCACCCAGGTGCTATAATCTGTCACCTAGATTTCCTAGCTTATGTGAGGATATTTTCATGCATAAATAGTTGTTCAAATGGATGCTTTTTGCAGTGAGATGAGTGCTTAAAAATCCTATTCTGCCATCTCTATTAGCCTTAAGACTCATATTGAGGCTGAGGACCTAAAAAAAGGCAAAGATGGCTAAAAACAAAAGTAACAAGTTTGAGTGTGTTAAAACATTTTTTAAATCTAAAGAATATCTCAAAGTGATATAATTAGGCAATTTTCTAGGACAGAAGATTATAGCATTGATTGGAACATGGTTCAATCTACAAATCTTGGTTCTATCTACAGATTTTCAGAACTTATTGCAAACCTTTTTTTAAAAAAATGGTGAAAAGTTAAGTAACAGTTTGGGGAGATATTTTTATGTCTGAGACATTAGGCAGAATGAATCATGGGTCATATTAGTTATGCCTCAAAACTAAGGCTCATCACTTTGAAAAATTCTGTAGTTTAACTTTTGTAATATTATTGGATAGGGCTCTAGAGTGAGGTCTGTTAGTTCAGGAGAAGTCAGACATTGTTAAGCAATTGGAGATTCAGAGGAATCAGCATTTCAGAGCTGAAACAAACCTCATGAATAATTTAGTCTGGCGTCTTAATTTTATAGTTGAAGAAATGGAGC
Organism: Tarsius wallacei; assembly: GCA_963574415.1. NCBI lineage: Eukaryota > Metazoa > Chordata > Mammalia > Primates > Tarsiidae > Tarsius > Tarsius wallacei. The sequence goes on from CAUYQG010057738.1 coordinate 12,832, forward strand.
TACAGAGAATAAAAAGTTTTGTCTGGGGTCACCTAGGGAATTATTAATAGAGTGGGAAGAAGGAGTCAGAACTTCAGGTCTTCAACCTGGAGTCCATTCTTAGTGACATTATATCATGCTAGGTTATGTGTCAATAATTTCCTTATTAGAAATTATGTATGAAATTAAGCTGCTGTCTTGGCTGGATAGATTTCCATTCTTGAGAATGATGAGACACAATTACATTTAACAAGTATTTATTCAGCACATCACTGTGCTTGGCACTCCAAAGATTTGAAATGCAGGGGAAGATCCATTCCCACCCCGAATGGCAGATGATATGGCAAGTCCCTCACAAAAAGGTGAATTTTTTAATGCTTGGGCCATTTTATATTCACTGTGTTCTTAGTAGTTAGCATAGGTTCCAGTATGTGATTAATAGTCAGAAACTGCTGAGTGACTCAACCTGGAGAAATGAAACTTATGAAACTGGGGAACAGTTAGATGAGGAGACAGAGTGTGGAATCCTTGTTTCACAGCAATGAAAAAAAAATTCAGATTGTAGCCAGTTTAGAATATTCCTTCTTACAATTTTTTGGGGGGACACAGGGTCTTGCTCTGTCCCTAGGCTGTACAGTGAAGTGGTACTCACTGCAACCTTGAACTCCTGAGCTCAAGCGATCCTCCTGCCCCATCCTTTCAAGTTGCTAGGACTACCAGCATGCACTATTATGCCCAGCTAATTTATTTTAGAGCTGGGGGTCTTGCTATGTTGCCCAGGCTGGTCTCAAATTGCTGGCCTTGTGAGACCCTCCCTTCTTAAATACTGAAAGTGCTGGGATTATAGGTGTGAGTCATCATGCCTGACCCAACAATTTTTCTTTTTTTAAGAAAAAAGGTAGTGGCAATGAAAAAAAAAGAACAGCACAACTCAACCTTGCAATTTTATAGCATTGCAGAATACTGTAGTAGCAAGCTGAAAAATAAGCCATGTCCCAATAAAAAGTATCTGAAGTATAAAAGTATCCTTGAAGTATAAATTACCCCTCAGAATGTATTCCAATATGAGGCAAGGGAGCTATATATACTCCCATACCATTTAGTCAACTGTATTAGATTGTGGTAAGATGGGATAAATAAATGTAAACTCTCCGGTATTTCCAGACCTGTGCCTGCAGTCACAGTAGTTCGAATAGCTCAAGGAAAATTCTCCAAAGAGTCACACTAAGACAGTTTGTAATAGAAGTACACAAAAGTGCAAGGAGAGGCACACAGAACTGGCAAAGAAAGAGAATCTGAGGTTAGGCTCAGTGGCTCACACCTATAATCCCAGCACTTTGGGACGATGAGGCTGGGGGATCACTTGAGCACAGGAGTTCAGGACCAGCCTGGGCAACATAGCAAGACCCCTTTTCTCTACAAAAAAATAAAAAACTTAGCCAGGTGTGGTGGCATGTGCTTGCAGTTTCAGCAACTTGAGAGGCTGAGGAGGGAGGATTGCCTGAGCCCGGGAGGTAGAGGCAATGGTGAGCCATAATCATGCCACTGTACTTCAGCCTAGGCAACACAGTAAGACCCTGATTTAGAAAAATAGGAGAATCTGATCAGAGCCCTGGCAGTAGCTGCACTGCAAGAGTTAGCAAACTTTTTCTGTTAAGGGCCAAGCCACATGTCTCTGCTGCAAGTATTTTTGCCATTGCAGTGCAAAAGCTGCAAAGGCAATAAATAAGCTAAGGAACATGTTTGTATTCTAACAAAACTCGACTATGGACATTGAAATTTGAATTTTTTATGTTTTATGTGTTTCAAAATATTGTTTTTCTCCCATCCATGTACTAACCAGTCCTGACCCTGCTTAGCTTCCAAGATAAGATGAGATTGGGCATGTTCAGGGTGGTATGACCATATACAAAATGCTGTGCTTTTTTTGGACTTTTTTCACTATTAAAATAAGTAAAATCCATTTTTAGCTTAAAGATTGTATGAAAATAGACATTGGACCCGGGCTCTAGTTTGCTGACACTTTACTACAGTACTATTCAACTTCCTGTTTATTAGTTCATTTTAACCTTATAATGACCTAATGTATAAGGACTACTATTATTCCCATATTAAAGACAAGGAAATGCAGACACAGGTTGGTTAAAGAACTCATATTCACTGAGCACATTCACTATTTGAATGCCTGACCTAGCTAGTCTGTGTTCTTAACTGTTAGGCCATATTGTGCCTGACCTGAACAGAAATAGTCTGAAAAAGCAAAAATTCTTCTACACAGATGACGTAACCAGCCTTCCTTTATGGATACTTCTGGTACTGTGTAGGAAGTGAAATTAAGATAGAAGGACAGAGTCTCAACATTTCTGGCTGCAGTAGGCCTACACCTCAGTGTGCTGAAAGTCAATGAAATACCTTATTTTCAGAAGGTGGCCCATCTATGGAAAAACATAGACTTAGTGAAAGGTATGGAAGAAAGTGGACTATGTTCTTGGAAAGTATGGAGTCTTGTTGTCATCTATAGTAAATATACAACCAGCTTCACCCAGCAGCATCCTAGCTTTTATTTTTCTCCCAACACAATTATTAATAGAGGCTATTTTTAGTCTCTGATTTCTCAGTTTGGATAACACATTGTTGAACGTTGCTTTTAGGGACCTTGGGAAGACAACTATCCTCACTCATTCAGGTAACTGTCTACATGGACATGAATTTACTCCTCTACTGCTTTTAGTTTCCAAGAAATTCTTGCCTGGGAAGAGAAAAGCTGCAAAGAACTTTATTATTTATTCCAGGAATTTCCTAAAAAAAATCTACGTAAGTGAACATCAAACTATTTACTCTTCAATAAATAGCTTCTAATGGCTGTTTACTCCCCAAGACTATTTGAACTTCCCTGAAGAATTTTGCCCTGCTATGTCAGGGCAAATACTAACCTAACCTATTGGAACTCTTACCTGTTGGAAATAACCTGTTGAAATGCTTACTAAGTCTAACCAAGGTTATGAAGTGAGAGACCCACATTAAACTGGAATCTAAAACTCCATAAACATCTCAATTTTGAATTCCTTTTCTAAGTCTCTATTAACATAGTGCCTTCCGGTAACGTGGTAAAAATAAACTCAGCTTTATTTTGTCAAAAGTTGTTTTGACAATATTTCAGGAAGTTAGCACTTGACAATATCCTAGTTTTCTATACGTTGAGTTGTCTGTACTTAAAGATCATTCAGATATCAACAGGTCTACTGACTTAGGAGCTTCTTCTAGGCACTATTTTTATTCTAGAGAATCTAGAGAATCTGAGAATTGAAATCTTTGGGTTCTAATGCAGATGTTTTACTATTTTCAAGATTAAATGTGCTTTCTATTTATGGGTAAATTACTTGAAAAGCAGACGGTGCTTTTTACAGCAGATGATGTTCTCTAATTGAAGAATTATGTTTGATTCAACTGGTTTAACTACAAAGGCCACTGTATAGAAGGGACCATAAATGAATGTGCCTGTCTTATTTTGTTCCTTGGAAGCTAAGTTGAGTGGTTGAATATTTTCTTCACCACAACCTCTATCAAGAGATATTCGGGGAGAATTTAAAATGCAACGAATTCACATTTTTGTCAGGAAAAAAATCTGATAGCTTTGGTTACATACAGAAAGCCCTTAAAAATCTAATTAAGTCTTAGGTTTTAGAGGAATAACTATGACTTTTCTATTGAAGTCAACCCATGAAGCAGTGTTATAGCTTGAACAGAAAAATATTGGGAGCCTAATTTGGGTCAATTCTGGTCACAAATCAATTTTATTTTAAAGAAAGCCTGAAAATAACCTGAAATAAACTTATTTTATGAAGTAACAGTGTGAAAACTTATTGTTCCTTTTGCTGTATTTTTTATTGTGCTTTGGGACTTGGTTTACTCAGCTATAAAATTTTTAATAGAGTATTTCTTGCTTTTGCTGGGGAAACTAACAAGAATATGACACTTTAGGGGTTATTTGATGGAAAGGAGAAGAAAGTCTTTAAAACTTGCTAGAGCAAGCTGTAGCTACTATACTCTATCTAAATGAAGCTTCTCTTTGCTTTGGTTGTCTTCTACAAGGCAAGTAAGGCCCCTTCTATTTATATGCAAATTTATGATTAAGGAAATACCTTCATAAGCTTTCCATTCTACTAACCTTAAATGTTAATCAAAGTTGGGATTTTCTTAACATCTCTTCCAGAGGGTTTTTAATACATTTTGTTGAGGGTTTAAGTGATGATATATGAAGTATTTTGCCTTTTTAACTCATTTGTTCTAGGAGACCAGGGATAAACTTTTGAATCCTGGAAAAAGGTATGCATGTTCAAGACTTTAGTTTATTTTACCTAATCAACCTAGTCAAAATAGGTGTGAGGATTCATTATATAACTCTAAATATAATATATTACGTCATTTTTAAAATTTAAATGAGCTATGTTTCTTTTTGAAACAAAGGTCAAACTTTATTAGCATATTTTCATTTTTAGCATTTTTTTGTGTGTGTATTTATCTGTTTTTCAGTTGGGGGCTCACTCTCTTGCCCAGGCTTGACTGCAGTGGCACAATCACAGCTCATCACAGCCTCGACCCCCTGGGTTCATGTGATCCTCCTCCCTCAACCTCCTGAGTAGCTGGGACTTTTTTTTTTTTCTGTACAGACGAGGTCTCGTTATGTAGGCTAGTCTCAAACTCCTGGGCACAAGCAATCCTACC
>CAUYQG010057739.1:0-30165 GCA_963574415.1 Tarsius wallacei
ATCCCGCGCCTTGGGAGGCTGAGGTGAGTGGATTGCCTGAGCCCGCAGGTTCGAGACCCGCCTGGGCAACTTGGCGAGACCTCATCTCTACCATAAATCAAAAAATCAGCCGGGCGTGGTAGCACGCGCCTGTAGTTCCAGCTACTTGGAAGGCTGAGGCGGAAAGATCGCCGGAGCCCAGCAGGTCGAGGCTGCGGTGTCCCCGGAGCGGCCACTGCACTCCAGTCTGGGCGGCAGAGTGAGACTCCAACTCAAAAAAATAAATAAATAAAATAAATAAATAAACTAAGTAAACCTTAAAGGTTGTGAAATTCTGTTTATCCCATGATATTTTTAAAAGACAGATTTTATCTAAATTTCATACTCTAGTTATTAATAGGTACAAAAAAGAGCAATGAATGCAGTCTAAAAAGCACTAGAAGTCAGAAAAACGGAATTATAAACACAGGTCTCCCACTAACAAATCCACAAGGTATGTGAATTTTCTGAGCCTCAGTTTCCTACCCCTAAAAATAAATAGGTTGAACTAAAGTATCTCTAAGCTTTTATTCTAGTTGTAACATTCTATGAATGTGACTTGCTATTTTTTCATATTGAGACCAAATAATGGAGTTTATGGAAGTTTTCAACTTAGTATTAGTTATCATTTTAATCTATTTGAATTAAATGGGTCCATGAAAAAAGTTAGTAAGATATATGATCTCTAAATAGAATCTAGTGTTCTCACAGTTCTACCATTTACTTCCTTTTCATTAAAGGTGAAAAGAACACTACGCCATCTCAGAGATAAGGATTTTGTGATCCATATGCCCATGTCATATTAAACTTAAAAATAAAGATAACTCTCTTAATCCATATATAATGAACAAAAAGTAAAAAGCAACATTTCCTCGAACACAGAACTACAAATACTCATTTAAAATTTTTTAAAATGCTATGCATATTTATTACAGTCACTTACAAGGCTGTTGAACCAAAATAAAGTACTTCTGTTTCAAAAGAAAATGATTGTTTTATGAATATTATTAAAGACTAGTAGACTGGTATCTCCGAATGGTCTGATATACAAGCATAGTAGTTTAGTAGTTGTTTTAAAGTAACTGGAGCAAGCAAAGCTCTCCATTATCTGCAAATATGGAATTATTTTTTTCATGTCCTTACTATCTGAGGCCTAATGCATAGAACTATTTCAAGCTAACAAGCACAGTTTCTGTCTCAATATTATTCATGTACCACTCCTAATTGGTTGTCAATTTCAAGTAATTAATAAATAAAGAAAATTGGTCTGTCAATATGATTACAATTTTGCATGAAGATTATATCACTACAAAAACAAATACAACTCGAAATTTCAAACTCTCAGTTCTCTCATCTGGTGCCAAAGCTGAAATTCTATCTATGGTCTCCAAATATAACTTTTATTTTCCCTATCTCATGTTAATATGACTTGCCATTTTTTGCCACTTCCACGTTTTTCAGGTAATGTAGTAACAAAGACATACAGACATATACATTAGCACTTGTCAGTTTCTGCGTGTAATATTTTTAACAGTTTGCAAGCAAAACTCCATATGTTGACAAATTTGTTTAATGACTGTGTTGCAGTATTTTGAGTTCTTAGTAATAGAAAAGGCATAATGCTGCATGATGTCATTTTAACACAGCTGGCGGATATATTTTCTCTGTGTTCTAACATTTGCATAAAATCACCAAGATACCCTGTTTATCTCCATACAGATCCAATACATATGACATTAGCATACAAATTAAGACCTTTTTATTGTATGGTTTGAAATGAAAACCACCATTAAATCTTTTATTTTATTAAAAAAAATTTTTTTAGAGATAGGGTCTTGTTCTGTCACCCAGACTGGAATGCAGCAGTGCAAGCATAGCTCACTTCAGCCTTGACCTCCTGGTCTCAAGTGATCTTCCCACCTCAGCCTCCTGAGTAGCTAGGACTACAGGTATGTGCCACCACATCCAGCTGATATTTTTTCTCCATTTTTTGTAGAGGATGGGGGGTAAAAAATTTTTTGAGAATGTGGAGTATTTTTCTTTCTCTGGTATAGTGCTATTTAGGCAGTAAAATTGAAAGAATAGTAAACCTGGAGTCAGAAGACTTGGTTTCTGACCTCAGCTGTACTGTGTTACCATGGCAATTCAGTTATTATTCTGAGCCTCTGTTTCTTCTCTACTAAGAAAGGCTGATACACCAGGACAAACAGAAAGGCTTGGCAGAAAATAGTTAAACCACTGTGAGTGCTCTACAGAGTAAGAAAGTTAGTACTGAGTATTATCCATAAAATTTACACTGGCTTGTGATACACAGTGTGTGTGTATGTATGTGTGTGTGTGTGTGTGTGTGTGTGTGTGTGTGTGTGTGTGATTTGACAATTAAGTTCATGAACACATCCTAGAAAAGTTCTACATACCTCACTGCTGAATATCGCTAGGTCACCTTCAAAGTACTCCCTTTGGGAAGCAATACATCAATGCCAGTGCCTAGTTTACCCACAAAAACAATTTTGGAACTCTTTTTCTGGAATGGCCATCAGAGTTGTCATCATATTACCCTTGATGTCCTGAATATCATCGAAATATCTTCCTTTAAATATTTCCTTAAGATTCAGATAAAGAAAAATGTCATTGGGGGCGAGATTATATGAGTAGGGAGGGTTCTAATGCAGTTATTTGTTTACTGGCTAAAAACTCCCTCACACACAGTGCTGTATGGCTGTGTGAGCTGGTGCACTGTCGTGCTGCAAGAGCTCTTTGGGACCATTTTTGCACACACTTTCTCATGCTAAGATCTTCAGTTAAGATTCCTCCGTTTCTTTATCAATGTTTATTTGGTCTGCTATGCTTATTACAATCAGCCGATGAATGTGACATGCAAATCGATGAATTTTTTCAGTGCAATATTTTCATCAGTTTTGCTCATTACTGACCCTGAACTCTCTTCATCACTGCTTTCTCCCCCCTCATAAAACATTTAATCCATTTGTACACTGTCATTTGCTTCATGGCATTATCCCCATGAACTTGGACTAACATGTCCCTGATTTCATTTCCACTCTTGCCAAGATTAACAACAAATGTAATGTTTGTTTGTTGCTCTAACTCAAACTCTGACATTCACAATGGCACACAAACATATGCAATAACAATAATGAATGTCACCCAGCAAGACACCACCACATGTCACCACAAGCACAGCTGTGAGATACTGATATACCAAGGTTATGAAACCTTGTTTGTACAATGCTACCAATGTAAGCACATGGTGGCAAGTTCACAAACTTAATTGTCAGTCCTTTATATGTGTATGGTGTACACATATAAAGAATTTTAGCAATACATTAATAATTATTGAAGCTTAGTGATGAATGTATCAAGGTTTATTACATGACTATCTCTACTTTGTATGCATTTGAAACTTCCAGAAGTTAAATAAAAAATAATGTATTTTAATTTTAAATGAACTTGATAAGTTCACTTGAGATACATATATTTACACAAACACACTCTGTACAGTATATAAATAAGTTCTAACTATGTAATGACTTAATTAAGGAGAAAAGTAGAAGAGTGTGTGAGTGTATATTTCTCTTGTTTTAATTAAACCCTTCATGGCAGATAGATAGATAGATAGATAGATAGATAGATAGATAGATGATAGATAGGTAGACATAGATGATAGAGTTTTACAAGCTATGTCTAGTTTAATATTCATCAAAGCTCTATTAAATTATTATTATCCCTATTTTGTAGGTGGTAAAACTGGAGCTCAGGAGAAATGACTTGTCCAAGATGACACCATTCAAAGAGATAATACTATTAGAAGTCCTTTTCACTAGGTCAAGCAGGTTAAGCAGACCAGTCTGAAAGTCAAAATCTGAAATGCTCCAAAATCTGAATCTCTTTGAGTGCCAATATAATGCTGCAAGTGGAAAATTCCACATCTGAATTTTGTGATGAGCTGCAGTTAAAATTTTATTCATATAATTATTTAAAACAGTGCATAAAATTACCTTTAGTCTATGATGAATCTATGGTATATATAAAACTTAAATGAATTTAATGTTTGAATTTGAGTTCTATCCACCAGATAACTCATTATACATGTGTAATTAATCCATACTCCAAAATCTGTAAGTTATCCAAAGTCTGAAACACTTCTGGTCCCAAGCATTTTGGTTAAGGGATAGCCAACATGAACTACCCCCAAGATGTATAATACTAATAATTTGCAAAGTCTTATATATAACAGTATAAAGCAGCTAGCCTACCAATAAAAGCAAACACTTGAAATCCAAAGTGATCCCAGTCATTCCCTTTTATCCATCTAATGCAATATTTAGACTATTTAACTGTTTTACCAAAAACTTGAAAATTTGATATTTGGATCAGACATCTTTCCTTAATCTTAGAAGGAAAAACAACAGAACTATTTAAAATAATAGATTTGTGATCTAACATCTTGATATACTAACCAGCTTATAAGAAATATAGGGGACAAATGGATATGCTACAAGATTCTATAAAGATGTAATCCAGTTTCTCCAATAACAAAAACAAAAAATTACAGTGGAAAATATAGAAATAAATGGAAAGATAATATAGATTAAAAGAGACTTTAAGAGATATGTCAATCAATTGCAATGTATGGACTAATTTGGATCCCTATTTAAACAAACAAGCTTGCAAAAAAATTGTAATGACAATTGGTAAAATGTGAAAAGTGGACATGTTAAAATATTAAGAAATTATTAGCAATTTTAGGTGGAATAGTACTGTAGATTTTTTTATATATCTTTATCTTTTAGAGATACATACTAAAATATCTACAAATAGAATGATGGGATAAATGGAATTCATTTAATAAGAACACAGGATATAGGAGAAATGGGTAGTATTTTAGCAATACATTAGTTATCAAATCTTAGTAATGAATATATCAAGGTTTATTATATGATTACCTCTAATTTGTATACATTGGAAACATCCATAAGTTAAATAAAATTTTAAAAAAACATATTTAAATTTTAAAAGAATTGGATAAGCTCAAAGATACGCATATATACCAATTTCAGACATCCTTTATAAACAATCTTTATTCTTTTTTTTTTTTTTTTGAGTTGGAGTCTCACTCTGTCCCCCAGACTGGAGTGCAGTGGCCGCTCCCGGCCACTGCAGCCTCAACTTGCTGGGTTCCGGCGATCCTTCCACCTCAGCCTTCCAAGTAGCAGGAATTACAGGCACGCGCTACTATGCCCAGCTGATTTTTTTATTTATTGTAGAGATGAGGTCTCGCCAAGTTGCCCAGGCGGGTCTCGAACCCACGGGCTCAGGCAATCCACTCACCTCAGCCTCCCAAAGCGCGGGATTACAGGTTGAGCCACCGAGCCCAGCTACAATCTTTATTCTTAAAGTACTGATGAAATTAGCAGTTGTTTGTTATTATTTACATTCTAAAGGCTACTGTTAAGTCTTCATGAAGTAACATGGCTATTAAGTAAGTTGCAGCATGTACTTTATTAAATTTAAATAAGTTTAAAAAGCTAACAAAAGTGATAAGTTACGCCAAGCTAACACTCCCCCTACAACTACATTTACTTATGGAATAAACTTAAAAAGCTTATATCTGAACCTCTCCCACACACCCATCTTCCCACACACCTTCCTTTTCTCCTCAATTTGTACTTTAAGGTGAAAAACAATAGGATGAGTCTGTCCTCTTTGGAGTTCAAAATTTATTCAGAATGCATCGGCTATTTATAACCTTGAATGTCAATAGGAAAGCTTAAACTACCTATCTTCTATTTCACTTTTCTTAAATTTACCAGATAATCCTCTGATATAATAAATAAATATTTATGCTGTCAATTATACTAAATTGCTTTATCATCTGAATCATCAACTCAGGCAATTCTTTATGCTTATTTAAACCCCCCAGCACCCCCTAGGAAAATAGTGCTATGATTCCTCAGTTAGCTACATTTGACTATTTTTGTTTCCCTATTAAAAGACTGGTATTGCTCAATGCAAACCTATCTTTAAAGAAATCAATTTTCCTGCTCTTGAAATGACATATTTTTTCAATATAACTACTCTTATTTTTAAATAACAGGAAAAGGTTTGGAATAAAACAGATGTTGCTGCCTGAAAGATCACCTGATAAGTAGATTAAAAGAAATAATTTGATTCTTTGTTTTCTGGTGTCAGGCGTAGGAGGCCCATGGGAGTTGATGTCAACATATTTACTGATTTTAAAAAGGTGGTACTATCTTCATGTGATACAAGTATATCTGAATGTCTTCATCTGTGACTCTAGATCAGGTCAGAATGAAGTGACAGAACCATGGCTGAAGAGAAATAATTTATTGTAACCATATGAAGAGTGAGATGTCCAAATAACAATGAAGACTGCTGTTTCCTTCTGAAGACAAACATGATAGCTGTTGCAGGGGATATGGCTGTGTTATACAGGAAAGTGCCAAATCCACAGATCCTGATTTTCCAGAAACGAGCCTGATTGTGTGAGATAAAGGAACTGGAACCATAAATTCATTCTCAGTATAGAAGATCTTGCCATGACCTCATCCCAGAGATTCAGGACAGAGGCAGAAGAAACACAAATAGAACAGATCTCACACTTGCCAATCACCTCACATGGACAACAGAAAATGACAACAGTACAGGAGTCATTCTCATATGAATATTTACCTATGGACTTCATCTAGAAGGAAAGGCAACTTCTGGATCCCCTATGAGGACTTACGCAAGAATGTTTTGCTGGAGAACTAGTTGTGTAACCTCATGTGATCTTCAAGTGGGATCAATGAAAACAGTCATTGACAGGAAATGGAGAAATTACAACTTCAGACTCATCAGACCTTCACTAAGGGAAACTGCATAGGATGAAATTCACAAAAAAATAGAACAATCCCGGAAGGTCGGTCTGAGGTAAAAGAATGAATGAAAGCAGAAAAGAAACATAGTTTCAGCTAAATATTTTCAGTATAAAGTAAATATATCTTTGTATAAAATGATAATGTCAAATTTGGGGAGTTATCAGAAGCATAAAAAAAAATACCAGACAACCCTAAGATATAAATTAAGCAGAGGGTGACAGAAGATAAAGTATTTTGAAATTTCAAGTTGTTCAGAAAATAATTTAATTGTTCAATGTTACACTTTGCAAAATTAACTGTTTAGAGTTAAATTTACAGAATAATCACTAAAAGAATAGAGTACATACATTTCAAACTAGTAGAGAAAAAATGATATATGAAAAATATTTTTAAATGATCTCTAATCAAGAATATAAAAAAAGCATGGAAAAAGGTGGGAAAATAGAAGTGAAAATCAAAAATGTGAACAATTTCATTGAACAAATGGAATATACTCATCACTTCAAAGCCAGAGACTATAATATTGAATTAAAAAGTTTTCTAATATGCTACTTATGAGACACGCTTAAGGCCCAGGGACAAGGTAAAATACAAAGTAATAAGAGACTTCTGGGAAGATGATGGTGGAGTCAATCAGACTATTCAAGCTCCAGTTTAAGTGCATGAGTGTACGGAAAATTTTGCATACGTGTCTGTGAATAAGTGGGTGTATGTGTGGCTGACTGAGTGGGGACTCAAGAGTAAGTGACCAGGGCTCTCCTGCTGAAGTGGCTGGTGCCGCAGCTGCTCTGCTTGGACCCAAGCACTTCCTGGGGTACAGAAGCCAACTACTTTTTTTTAATCAGCAAAGCCCTTCCCAGGAAGAAGCTGCCAGGTGTGATTGCCAGCTCCAGGCTCTGCCTCACCAGTGCAGTGCCCAGCCAGACACTGGAAGCAAGGGCTGCAGAAGGAGCATGGAGAGGGAGCCCAAGGGCAGAGCCCCACTGGAGAAGAAAGCAGGAAAGCACTCCAGCTTGCTCACAACTGACCAACAGACCTGCTATCTGTGACTGGTGGATTATCTGCTCAGGGGTTGATTGTGACCTAGAGGGAATATCCTGAAAGCACAAACTCCAGAGGGAGAGGACAAGAACTGAGTCTCAGGCACCCCACGCCCTGCACTGATTAGTCAAGGGACAAAGGGTGTGACCAGAAAAGGACAAAGAAGACACTGAAAGAGATCAGCAATAAGTATAGGGCTGACCCAACTCCCTCCTCCCCAGCAATCCTCTGAATGTCAGACCCACACAGCTGGGGCATGACTAAGAGGGATGAACCTAGGCAGAGTCTGGACATCAGACGCAATAGGAGAACTGTACTCCAAGATAAGCCCGGCTGGGGTGTCCATGCCAGCACCTGGGGAAGAGACAACCCTGCAGAGGGAATCTCCCTGAAAACATGAAAGTGGGAGGGGAGGAATGAAGCCCCACCCACCTCACTGCCTCTTCCTTCTACCATGGGCTGGACACTGGGGAGATTATAAATGAGGCCACAGCTCCATAGGAGACAGCAGAGGGGCTTACCTGTGAGGGCTGACAGGATCAATTACAGAACCTGTCACAAGAGGGCAGGTTGTTTTTTGTTTGTTTGTTTCTTGGTTTCTTTGTTTTTTAAAATTTTTTTCTTCTTCCTTCATGCATGAATGTGTATGTGAGGGTATGATCAGGATTACCCACCAACTTATGTTTGTTATTTTTCTTTCTTCTTTTATTTCTTTCTTCTTTTGTTTTCTGTTTATGTGTGCATGTGAATGAGTGCTAATCTTTCAGTTTTTCTTGTTTGTTTTTTGTTCTTCTCTTTTTTTACTTTAATGTGTATGTGTGAATGAGTGAGGGTTAGATTTGAATTACTTTTTTTTCTTTTTTCTTTTTTATGTTTTGTGTTGTGTGTGTGTGTGCATGTGAGTGCTTGGTTTTCCTGTTTGGTTTTTTTGTTGTTGTTGTTGTTATTTTTGCTTTGTTTTTTTTCAGTTTTTTTTGGTTTTATTTTGTGAGTGAGTGTGTGTGTGTGTGTGTGTGTGTGTGTGTGTGTGTGTGTGTGACAGAGAGAAATTGTTTTTTGCTTTGGTTTCTGCTTTTGTTTTCTTTTTTAAATTTCAGTCTGTCTTATTTCATTCTACTATTCTATATGTTCTCTTCATGTCTGTTAATGTGTCTCAGACTCGGGATACAAACATGTACCTATTGCATCATCATATAGAGTGGTGGTGGGGAGTGGGTTTCAGGGAACCCATACCATAATCAGTAAACATTGTGATTTGCAAGTAGTTTCTGAATCCTAGCTCCCCATCCTTCACCTTATTAGACTCTCAAAACTACAAGAGACAGCACAGCTTCCCACCCACAGCCCTGTTTTAAAATAGAACAAATTCAGAGCCCAGATCAGGGAAGAATAGAAGGCTGAGCAAACATCAGAAGTGAAATTCTCTCCCACTGCTACTGAATAATGAAACTAAAGAGAAAAGAAAGAGATCTATCATAAATGAGGGGAAAAAATGGAAGAACACAGGAAATTCCCACTGTAACAAAAGAGAAAATGCCTGAAAAATCAAAGCACCAAAAATGGAAATCACTGATGACTGAGATAAAGGAATGGATGGAAAGAGTGAATAAGACTCAAGAAAGATAAGATGCAACACTGAGAGAACTTGTAACAGAGACTTTGTCCATAAAAAATTTCATCCAGGAAATAAATAACGAGATAAGTAGCACAGAAAGCAGAAGTAATCAAGCAGAAGAAAGACTCTCGAAACTTGAAGACCAAAACATGGAATTAACCTGAACTGTAGAAAACATATAAATAAAACTCAGAAAGAAAGAACAAGGCCTTCAAGATATGTGTGACTATATAAAGAAGCCAAACCTAAGCCTGATTGGTTTGCCAGAAGAAGAAAGGGAAATGGAGAACACCTTGGAACAAGTATTCCAGGAGGTTATTCAAGAAAATTTTATCCATCTCACCAGAGATGTAACCATGCAAACATAAAAGACACAGAGAACTCCCACAAGACATCAAATGAGAAGACCAACCCCTAGACATATAGCAATTCACCTACACAAAGTAGGCACAAAAGAAAAAATCCTAAAGGCAGCAAGAGAGAAAGGTCAGACTACCTACCAGAGAAAACCAATCAGAATAGCAGCAGATCTATAGGCAGAAACAATACAAGATAGAAGGGACTGGAGTCCAATATTCAAAGTCCTTAAAAAATAAACAATTTCAACCAAGAAGTTCCTAACCAGCCAGGCTAAGCTGTATCAGTGGTGGAAAATTAAAATCATTCTCAGACAACAAACCCAAAGAGATTATGTAGCTTCCAGGCAAGCTCTACAGGAGACACCTGAAAAGGTATTAAGCATAGAAGAAATAAAAAAAAGAATGACAACATACTTTAAAAGAGAACAAGAGAACACAGAATCAACAGAGAATATATCATGATGGCAAACTTAAAAAGACACACATACATCAACTAAAAAGTTAAAAGAAAACAAACAAACAAAAATCTTTATAAGAAATTCATGATGGGGATAAACAATCACATTTCAATATTCAGCCTGAACATGAATGGACTAAATGGACTGAAAAGGCACAGAATGGAAAACTGTATAAAAAATAATGCCCCAATTATTTGCTGCATCCAGGAAACTCATCTCACCACAAAGGAAGCACACAGACTCAAAGTAAGAGGATGGAAAATGAATTTTCAGGAAAATGGGTCACAAAAGAAGGCAAGAGTCACAATCTTAATAACAGGCAAAACAACTTTAAGCTATCAAAAATCAAAAAAGATACAAAACAGCACTACATAATAAAAAAAAGCTTCAATCCATCAACAAGAAATAATCATCCTAAATACATATGCATCCAACATAGGAGGACCAGCATTTACAAAGCAACTACTAAGTAAACTAAAAAATATTGACTCTAATACTATTATAGCTGGGGAGTTAAATACCCCTCTAACAACCCTGGATAGATCATTCAGGTAAAAAATCAACAAAAAGATCCGGAACCTTACTTGACACTTAACCAAATGGACTTAATAGATACCTACAGAATACTTCACCCAACAACCACAAAATACACATTCTACTCATCACCATGTGAAACATACTCAAAGATTGATCATATCCTAGGCCATAAATCAAGCATAAAAAATTTCATAAGATAAAAATACTGCCATGGACCTTCTCAGACCACAGTGGAATAAAAATGAACATCAACACCAACAAAATTCCCACCAAACCTACAAAGACATGGACACTAAACAGCGTAATGCTGAACAACTAATGATTAACACAGAAATCAAAACAAATTAAAAGATTCCTGGATACAAATGAAAACAAAGAAAAATCTTACCAAAACCTCTGAGACGCCATGAAAACAGTTCTAAGAGGGGAATTTATATCTCTATGAACACACATCCAGAAAATGAAAACATCACAATATCATAGCCTAACAAATCACTTAAGGGAGCTGGGAAGACAAGACCACCAAAACTCTAACTTCAGCAGAAGAATCCAGGTCACCAAAGAAAAAGCTCAAATACAAGACATAAAAGACAAAAATATCGTAGAAAAAAACAACAAAACAAAAAGCTGATTCTTTGAAAGAATAAACAAGATTGATGGATCCCTAGCCATAATGACCAAGTAAAAAAGAGAAAAAGCCCAAATAAACACAATCAGAAATGCAAAAGTTCAACTTACACTGATCCCGAGGAAATACAAAAAGATTATCAGTGATTACTATACACACTTATATGGTAACAAACTTGATAACCTAAATGAAATGGAGGAATTTCTGACATCACACAACCTCCTGACATTGAAACACTAGATAGAACAATAACCATCAGGAAATTGACTCTGTCATAAGAAAACTACCTACAAAAAAAAAAGCCCTAGATCAGACAGCTTTCCAGCAGAATTCTACAAAATGTACCAGTAGGAGCTGATATCAACCCTATTGAAAGTATTCCAGGCAATAGAGAAAGATGGAATACTCCCCAAATCATTTTATGAAGCTAACATCACACTGATGCTCAAATCGGGTAAAGCTCCAACAAAAAAAGAGAACCACAGGCCAATATCCTTTATGAACATACATGCAAAAATTCTCAGCAAGATTCTAGCAAATTGGATCCAACCACACATCTCAAAAATCATCCACCATGACCAAGTAGGCTTCACCCCAGGGATGCAGTGCTTGTTCGACATCTGCAAGACCATAAATGTAATTAAGTACATTAACAGATGTAAAAACAAGAACCACATGATTATATCATTAGAAGCAGAAAAAGCATTTGATAAAATCCAGCATTGCTTCTTGATAAAACCCTCAAACACCTTGGCATAGAAGGAATATACCTCAAAACAGTAAGTGCCATCTATGATAAATCCACAGTCAGCATATTGCTAAATGGACAGAAAATGGAAGCATTTCCCCTGAAAATTGGAGTAAGACAAGGCTGCCCACTCTCATCTCTCCTTTTCAACATTGTGTTAGAACTCCTAGCAATAGGAATTAGACAAGAGAAGGAAATCAAGAGTACCCATGTAGGAAAAGAAGTTAAGTTATCCCTCTTTGCTGACAATATGATCCTATACTTCGAAAATCCAAGAGAATATGTCAAAAATCTCCTTGCATTGATAAAAGACTTTGGCAAAGTTTCAACGTACAAAATACACGTGCAAAAGACAATCACATTCTTATACACCAACAACAAACAGGCAGAGAACCAAATAAAAAGCACAGTGTTATTCACAATAGCCAAAAAAATGAAATACCTTGGCATCTTCCTAACCAGAGAAGTGGAAGACATTTACAATGAAAACCACAAAACACTGCTCCAAGAAATCCAAGAAGATACAAACAAATGCAAAAATATCCCATGCTCATGGATTGGAAGAATCAACATTATTAAGATGTCCATCCTGCCAAAGACAATCTAGAGAGTCAATGCAATACCCATTAAATTAACAACATTATTCTTCTCAGACCTGAAAACAACAATACCAAAATGCATATGGACACAGAAACAATCATGAATAGCCATAGTAATCCTCAATAGAATAAAGAAAGTGGAAGGTATCACACCTCCAGACTTTAAAATTTACTATAAGGCTACAACAATCAAAACAGCCTGTTATTGGTACAAGAACAGGCATATGGACCAATGGAACAGGATAGAGATTCTGGAAGTAAAACCTCAATTTCTCAACCAACTCATCTTCGTCAAAGCCTCTACCAACAACTACTGGCAGAGGAGAACCTATTCAGTAAATGGTGCTGGGAAAACTGGCAGTCCACATGCAGAGGATTGAAACAGGACCCCTATCTATCACCATACACAAAAGTGAACTCTAAATGGATCAAAGACCTAACCATAAAACCTCAAACCTAAGAATCTTAGAAAATGCAGGAGACCTCCTTATGGGAATCGAAATAGGCAACAAATTCCTGATCAAAATGCCAGATGTCCATGCCGTAAGAGATAAGATAGACAAGTAGGGCCTAACTAAATTGAAAATCTTCTGCAAAGCAAAAGAAACCATCAAGAAAGTGAGGAGACAGCCCAAAGAATGGGAAGAAATATTTTCAAACTGAGTATCAGACAAAGGCCTAACATCCGAAATCTACAAGAAACTCAAATGAACCCAAAGAAGAAAAACAAACAATGCCATTGAAAAGTGGGCAAAAGACGTGAATAGTCACGTCTTAAAAGAAGATATACAGGCATCCAACAGACACATGAAAAAGTGCTCAGCCTCACTAAACATCAGAGAAGTGCAAATCAAAACCACATTAAGATACCACCTAACCTCAGTAAGAGTGGCTATCATTAATAAAACAAACAACAACAGATACTGGTAAGAATGCGGGGAAAAGGGAATGCGTCTACACTGTTGGTTGGGATGCAAATTAGTGCAGCCTATATTGAAAAGAGTGGGGCAATTTTGAAAACAACTTGTTATTGACCTTCTATATGACTCAGCAATCCCCCTACTGGGAATATACTCAGAGGAACTAAAATCATTCTACACAAAAAGACACCTGCACACACATGTTTATTGCAGCACTATTTACAACAGCAAAAACATGAAACCAACTGCACTGCCCATCAAAACTGTACTGGAAAAAAAATGTGGTACATATACATGATGGAATATTACTCTGCCATAAAGAAGGACAAATATATGGGCTTTGCAGCAAGGTGGATGGATTTAGAGTCTATCATGCTCAGTGATCTATCACATATACAAAGAACAGAGTACCACATGTTCTCACTCATAAGTGAACCCTTAACATTTACCATAATACTATAAGAAAAGGATTGGCAGTAGCGGGATACTGCCACAGTGGGGGAGGGGACACAACATCAATAAGAGTACCAGATCTCAAACCAGGCAAAGTGGGAACCAAAGGGAGGCCCAAACTTTATCTGTGTGATGTCCACTTGTATACCTAATCCTGAATTGTACCCCACATCCTTTTAAAATTTAAAAAATTCGGAAAAAAAGTAATAAGAAATGGGATAAATATATCAGGAGTAACCAGATCATAAGAAAGATGGTTTAATTATTTCGTTATAGAAGTAAATATATTTTAAGACACAGCATACACTGTCTTGAATGGCAAAAATGTAAAAGTCTGACCATTCAATGTGTTGGTGAAGATGTGAAGCAACTAGAACTCTTGCACATTGTTGATGATGATGTAAAATAGTACGACCTTTTGTATTACTGGTTCCTTCAGAAAGATTTTCAAAAGAGCAGAAAGAAAGACACACATAGGGAGAGGGAAAGGAATTGCATAAAAACAAGACAAATATATAACTAGAAAATTATTCAGCACTAGAAGAATAAAAATGTGAATCATTTAGTATTCATATTTTCAAATGAAAAAATGTATCCCAAAAGAAAACAATGTTAGAATACAGTTTTTATTTTATACACAGAATTTTACAACACACTAAGTGCTTTCATACACATTATCATCTTTTCTGATCTTTACAAAAACTTTGCTAGGCAAATAAATTATACATAACTCTCACTTAAAAATGAAGAAACTGAGACTCAAAATAGTTAAATGACTTGTAAAGTGCCAGACATCTAGCAAGGTATATTAGCTTCATTTTTTTTTTTACACTACAACACTTAATGGAGAAGATTGTGTGAGAAGTGCTTGAAATGGAGATGAAAATGTAACATTAATTATAGAAATTTAGTAAAATCTTTTTTGCTGATTTTCCCTTAAAGAAATAAGATTTGATATGCTTTCAAGGGAAGAGGACTGGGTCTAGTTATTCTTGCACTAGAAGCTATGTAATACTAATTTAACAAGAATGTACAACTGTCTTGTCATACAACTAAAATATCCTTATTAAGGCACATCTTCTTTCCTATTTGATTCCCATTCAAGTTTGCATACCTTAATTTGGAGAACAGAGCCTGCTGGAAGTTTATAGTCAAAATATCATTTCTATAAATTAATTTCAGACAATAAATACTTATTAAACACCCAAAACATTGGATTTTGCCCAATTCCATTTAAAATGCTTACATGGTAAAAAGTATATACATTCTGTCTTACAATTAAAGTCTATACAACAAGCAAGTACTTCACAGTGTGCCCTTTTCCTTATAATTACATAATAAGAAGAAATCTTCCTCATGCAAAAGAAGTTTAAGCAGTATTTATGCTCACAAATAGAGTCCAGGAATGTTACCAGAAATATCTCCAACTGTGGTATTCCTTTAGGCACAATTTTTTTCCTAATTCAGAAGTGTCACTTTAAACTCATAAAGGAAACTCAAGTTCTATGTTGATAAAAAAAAAAAAGTTGATGCTCTTTAAATGTTAGGAATTCATAAAACAAGATGAGAAGTTGAATGGATTTTTATTTTTTGTAGAGAACTTAAAAACACTTTTTCTTAGTTTCTAATAACAGAAGATTGTAGAAAATACTGTGTCTATAAAAATTAGTTTTGCTTTTGTTCACTCTACGCCCTTAATTCACTGAATATAGAATATTCTGTGATAATTATTTCACAATTACTTTTTGATCTATCTCCTCCTTATTTATAACATTTCTCCAGTTGTTCCAGCTTGACTGACTCTGAAGGCCTTTGTAGAGGCTGATTAGCTCCTATGATATTCAATCCAGAAGACCCAAACAGCTGAATCTGATTCCAAAACTGCGATATTTCCACCTTTCCGTTTTTCATTTGATATTACAACCAAAGTCTGAAGGTCATAAGTTTCTTCTGCACTATACTATGACATTATTATTATTATTATTATTATTATTATTAATTTTAAAGTGGCGTACAATTCAGGGTTAGGCATACAAACGTGGATTATGCAGGTACCCTTATTGATGAAGTGTGCCCCTTCCTCCCCTAGCAGTTTCCCTCAACTGCTAATCCCACCCCCCTCCCCTGGTAGTTTCCCACTACTGCCAA
This sequence comes from Tarsius wallacei, assembly GCA_963574415.1. Classification (NCBI taxonomy): domain Eukaryota; kingdom Metazoa; phylum Chordata; class Mammalia; order Primates; family Tarsiidae; genus Tarsius; species Tarsius wallacei. The sequence continues at coordinate 16,424 of CAUYQG010057739.1, forward strand.
TTCCTTTCTTATAGCATTATGATAATTGTTCAAGGTCCGCTTATGAGTGAGAACATATGGTACTCTGTTCTTTGTTTCTATAATAGATCACTGAGTATGGTAGACTCTAAATCCATTCAAGTTGCTGCAAAATCCATATGTTTGTCCTTATTTATGGCTGCATATTATTCTATTGTGTATATGTACCACATTTTTTAAATTCAGTCCAGCTTCTATGGGCAGCATGGTTGGTTCCATGTTTTTCCTATTGTAAATAGAGCTGCAACAAATGTATGAGTGAAGGTATCTTTTTTTGTAGAATGATTTGAGTTCCTCTTGGTATATTCCCAATAAGAGGATTGATGGGTCATATGGAAGGTCAATTTCTAGTTCCTTCAGAAATCACCACACTGTCTTCCAAAGAGGTAGCACTTGTTTGCATTCCCACCAGCAGTGGAGAAGCATTCCTTTTTCTCTGCATCCTTGCCAGCATCTGTTGTTGTTTGTTTTATTAATGATGGCCATTCTTACTAGGGTTAGAGAGCATCTTGATGTTGTTTTGATTTGCATTTCTCTGATGATGAGTGAGGCCGAGCACATTTTCATGTGTCTGTAGGCTGCCCATATATCTTCTTTTGAAAAGCATCTATTCATGTCTTTTGCCCACTTTTTAATGATGCTGTTTGTTTTTTTCTTTTTGGAACATTTGAGTTATTTGTAGATCCCAGATGTTAGGCCCTTTTCAGATATACAGTTGGCAAATATTTTTTCCCATTCTGTGGGCTGTCTTCCTGCTCTCTTGACGGTTTCTTGTTTTGCAGAAGCTCGTCGGTTTGATGAGGTCCCACTTGTCTGTCTTATTTCTTATGGTTTGGGCATTTAGGGTTCTGATCAGGAATTGGTTGCCCGTTCCAATTTCCATTAATAGTGTCTCCTGAATTTTCTAAGATTCTTATAGGTTTTACATTTAGGTCTTTGATCCATTAAAGTTAATTTTTGTGTATGATGATAGGTAGGGGTCCTGTTTCAATCTTCTGCATGTGATCAGCCAGTTTTCCCAGCACCATTTACTGAATAGGTTCTCCTCTCCCCAGTGGTTGTTGTTAGAGACAGTCAAAGATGAGTTGGTTGAGAAATTGAGACTTTGCTTATGGAATCTCTATCCTGTTGCATTGGTCTACATGCCTGTTTTTCTACCAATACCAGGCTGTTTTGATTACTGTAGCCTTATATTAAAGTTTGAAGTCTGGAAGTGTGGTACCTCCCGTTTTGTTTCTTTTGCTAAGGTTTGTTTTGGCTATTCATGGTCATTTATGTTTCCATATGAATTTCTGTATTGTCATTTCCCAGTCTGAGAAGAATGATGCTGGTAACTTAATGTGTATTGCGTTGAATCTGTAGATTGTCTTTGGTAGGATGAACATTTTAACAGTGTTGATTCTTCCTATCCATGAGCATGGAATATTTTTTCATTTGTTTGTGTCTTCTTGGATTTCTTTGAGCAGTGTGGTAATTCTCAATATAAAGGTCTTTCGCTTCTCTGGTTAGGAAGACGCCGAGATATTTCATTTTTTTGTGTGGCTATTGTAAATGGGACTGTGCTTTTTCTCTGTATCTCTGCCTGCTTGTTGTTGGTGTATAGGAATTCAGCTGTCTTTTGCACATTTATTTTGTACCCTGAGACTTTGCCAAAGTCCTTTATCAGTGCAAGCAAATTTTTGACAGATTTTCCTGGATTTTCAAGATACACAATTATATCATCAGCAAAGAGGTATAACTTAACTTCCTCTTTGCCTATTTGGATACCCCTGATTTCCTTCTCTTATCTAATTGCCCTAGCTAGGACTTCCAACACCATGTTAAACAAGGGGATGAGAATGGACAGCCTTGTTTGTTCCTGTTTTCCAGGAAAGTGTTTGAGTTTCTGTCCATTTAGCAATACGTTAGCTGTGGGTTTATCATAGATGGCAGTATACTACTACTTTAGAAATAAGAATGCAGTGAATAGCATAAAGAAAATTCCTATTAAAATTGTATTACAGGTGAGAACATGAGAAATAAAAGGTAAATTGTAGAATATAGCTTTTTGAGCAACCTTTTTCTTAAGAAGATTGTCAAGTAACAAAGACAGTCTTCTGAAATCTTTGTAAAATAAATGATCTACTTATTTCACCCCTTCTATAAGGCCCCTAGCTCATCATATGCTACAGTGGGCTGGAGCTAATGCCTAGGAGGGCTTGTATACATCACTGAGTTAGCTGGCTTCGTGATTGATCCCAGGATTATTGTTTTTATCTATTAGTGCCTCCAATTTCTAAACAAACCACTTGATTTGAAATGCCCATGAGTGTAAAAATATTAGCCCAGAATCTAAAAAGAGCTTATAGGTATTCGAACATTTTCGATAGGGCTTCTCTGACAACATTCTTTCCCCTTGGTATTTCCAGCGTTAAAACAAAGGTGGAGAGAAAGATGTTGTCTGACACATCTCTGAATCGCCTTCAGTGCCAAACACAGTGAATGTTTGTGTGAGATAAATATGTATCAAATGAGTAAATAAATGAATAATTGACAGAAAAAATTTGATTTGTTAATTAGTTTTGTTCCATTTTTTATGTTCCCATGAGGGACTTGGTACCTAATTTGTGAGGACATTAATAAAGACCCTCTCCCCCTAAAACACCTTTAACTCTTTATTCAGTTACTGAGGGAATCAAATCACATGCTTTACCAATAAACTACAATTTAATACCTAGAGTACTGAAAATTGTATATGAACCTCCCAATGTTGTAAAAGAAAAATAATATAATTGCATGTGTTTATGCAGATAAAATTATCTGAAGTTATATGCAGAAAATGTTGCCTCTGATAGTGTAACTAAAGAGTTTGCATTTGATTCTAATTTTTTTTCTTTTTCAAATTTTTTAAATAAATCATATATATATTATTTGCATTTTAAACATACAGTAAAAGGTTTATTAAAGGTCCATGCATTTGAAAGAATTTAGTCCCAATTAATTGTTCTAAAATTAGCATTATTTTGAGAAAACACTGCTTCCAGATGAACTCCTGATGGAAGTTATATAGTCTATATCAATATAAAATTCAAGTATCTTCAACAATAAAGAGAATGTGAAAGGCAACACCTTTTAACAAGCATCATTTTCACTGATTTCCAGATAGTGTTCTACTGTGCTATGGGAATAAAAGTCACACAGCTAGAGAGTACTCAGTGGTTCATTGCTTGGGAATACAAATAGCTGAGTTCCAATATATGCCCGAAGGCAATTTTGTATTTAAGAAATACCTAATTTGTGCATGATATGCTAACAGAAAAAAAGGTTAAGTTTTATATTCCCATTCCCTCCAAAACTCAGCAAGCCCCCTTCTGGGAATATACTCAGAGGAATGTAAACCATTTACAAAAAAATTACCTGCACACACATGTTTATTGCCACTCTATTCACAATAGCAAAAACATGAAACCAACCCTGTTGCCCATCGAAAGTGGACTGAATAAAGAAAATGTGGTACATATACGTGATGGAGTATCAGTTAGCCAAAAAGGACAAAATAATGGACTTTGCAGCAAACTGGATGGATTTACGGTCCATCATTCTTAGTGATCTATCCCAGAAACAAACTGGATAACACATGTTCTCACTCATAAGTGGGTCTTGAATATCTATCACTGTGCTATAAGGGAGGGCTCAGCAGTTGTGGGATAGTGCCAGAAGAGAGAGGGAGAGGGGAGGGAACATGGCATCACAAAAGTCACCTGATCTTAAACCAGGGGAATTGAGGACCAGTTGGAGGTCCAAACTTCACTTGAATGTAGACTACTTATGTACCTGTTCCTGACTTGTACCCCACTTCTCAATAATAAAATGAAGAGGAAAAAAAAAAGAAATTAAGATATTTTCCTTATGGGTAATTAATATTTACATGCTAAGTTCTCTAGGCATGGGCACTACCTTAAGTGCTGCCACCAATAGTTTAAGAAATTTGGGATATTCACAGTTAGTGTCAAGCATTCATAAAGCAGGTAGTGATTTAATGAAAAACAAAAGTTTCAAAGGGTTTGCCAGAGGCTGTGTGATCAAAATGTTGAAGAAGTCAACTGATGCGTACAGCATTTCCTCTCCAGTTCTTGGCCTCCTTCTTCCTACCATCCCTTCAACCTGCTTGAAATGAGCAAATTACATATTAAGTAAAACTTTTAAGCTAAGCCTATAATTATTCTAAATGAGATCAATACAAATCGAATTACCCCTTAAATTTTGGTGTATCTTTATCTCTTACTAAGGAAATATATATTGCCTCTCTACTGAAAAGGTTTGTTCATGTGCTAAATTCATTCTTTCTCTTTACAGCTTTTTATGAGAGTTATTTATGTGTGTCACATATAAACCTTCCTTGATGCTTCACTGAAAATAATGATTTAGTGTCAAAGGTGGCATTTGTAAATCAGACGAATATGAATGTTGATAAATCTGCAATGCTGTGTATATTAACTCAGAGTATGGCCATTCTGATAAAACAGCATACCAGAGTCATTCATGTCTCAACTTCACAAAATCATGTGGCAAATTAAAAATGATTTTTAAAAAAACCTCAGGAATTAGTGTTAAATATTGTTCTTATCAAAGACTAAGAGCAAATGCAATATACTAACAACTACAGGCAACAACAAAAAATCTTTATCTGGGTCCTGCATTTCAGATTTTAGGCAATTACTTCATTTGATGACAAGAACAAAAGAAATGTGACCACAAGCTATCAGGTTCTCAAAGGGAATTAAAAATTCAGTTATATTCAGGTTTGACATAAAAAAATTTGAATGTTTAAAGTTGCATCAGACATGCTCTGCATCCTATTGTTTTACTAAAATTAGAAAATCCAAACCTTGCAGGACTTCCAGCTTTCAGTATGGCATGTAAGTAGTCTGGAAGTTGTCACTCCCTCCTAGCAAAAAGTAAAAATCTGGACAAATTGAAAATTTTAACAAATCTTCTTAGATTCATCAGACAAGTGTAGTCATAAGGCAAATCACTGTCCCCAAAGTTGGAGAGAAAAACAGGCAAATAAAGAAAATCACAGCTTACCAGAGCAAAATCATTTGTGGGAACCAGTGTGGGAGTAGGAAAACCTAAACTATAATTGATTAATTGCTGGAGGTGGTGACCCAGTCAAAAGGGGATCCCCAAACTGTAGTAAGCTTTACCTGTAGGAGCTCCACTAGGTTCTTTCAATAAATACAAAGGAAATATCTCCTTGCACATCCTGGAGGGAGGAGAAGTAAGTAAATGCAATCATTTAAAAATATCCCAGCTAATGCTGTTCTTAAACAGGCTTGCTTTTAAGAAAAACGACTTTATAAGAGCCTAGCCATTGGGGTTTTGTCAGAACCCAAATGAACTCATGTAAGGGAAATACCCAACTCCAGCCTCCTCTAGCCCTCCATGTGGTAGAAAACAAATACCGAATTATAGCCCTCACTACTTATGCTGTTCCACCAAAGTGGAGGAAAAAAGGAAAACCAACAACAACAAAACTTATGAAGGCCATAGACCATGAAGCACAGTCCTACCAAGAGACGAAGACAAAATCATGGTATACAGAGCACTTCTCTTTTCTCCACATCTTATCACCATATCATTTAATATGTATGTGTCAGAGATCCTTTTCCCAAGTACATCATGCACAGCTTTCAACAACAACAAAATACAAGGCATACTAAAAAGGCAAAACAAACAATTGGAAGAAAAAAAGCAAACATCAGAACCAGACTCACATATGGCAGGGATACTTGAATTGTCAAACCATGAATTTAAAACAACTATAACTAATATGTGAAATTCTCTAGTAGAAAAGGTAGTCAACATGCAAAAACAGATGGGTGATGACATCAGCAAGATGGTAGAATAGGAGGTAACCCATTCATGCCTCCCCACAACAAAAATTCTGCACCCATTCACAGACAAAAGCCTCTCTGCAGGAGCCTTGGGAGTCACATAAGAGGCTGTGAAACCCTGGTGGAACTCAAGACCTAAGAAGGACATTTTGAGAGTACAAACCAGCACCCAGACAGTAGACCAACCAATTGTGCACTGAAGTTCAAACCCAAAAACCACCCTCTTCCTCCACAGGGTTTGGCTTCATTCCATTTAGCCTTAATCCTGCAACCAAAATCATTTGACAAAAGGTCCAGGAGAAACCATACATACTAGTACCTTGGCAGAAAGGCTCATCTTCCTGTCCACATCAATCTTAGCAATTGATCTGAAACTTACTCTGTAACTTGTCCTCAACCTCCCAAGCTATGATCCCAGATTATTATAGTTTTCATATAGATCCAGAAGGAAAAATGCCCATATTTCGCAGTCTAGGAATTACTTGTCCATATAAACCTCTAGAAGAGGCCCACCAGCCTCAGTCCCACTGCAGATCTTTAGGAGGTCTAGTCTCAGCACCAGTACCTTTTGAAGCAGTCAGAAAACCCAAAAGTGCAAAAAAAAAAATCTTGAGAACATGCATATCTGGGCCACTGGGAAAAGTTTACCAGCTTTCATCATACAGCAGACTCAGAGGGCATAGTCTGGACTCCAGCTCCTCTTGCAGCAGTTGGAGAACTATAACACCTGTGTAGGGATCTGACATTAAATGTATGAGCATCTGGGCCAATGGGACAGTCTTCCAGACTCATGTCTCTGGTCAACTTTCCTATAAAGTCTGTGTATTCTCCTTGGGTCTTTCCTGTGGACCAGGGTGCCACATCTGGACCAGGGTGCCACATCAACCTTAGAATCCTCATCAGACTCACAGTGAAACCAGGCCTAGAACAACCTGTAGTGCTGACATGGCTGCAGTAGTCACAGGATCTGACAACAGCCAGTCTGCTTTTATTTTTGGATGAACTCATTGAAGAAAGATGAGCACAAACAAAGTGAGAATGTCAGCACTGTAATAAATACCTAACTCTCCAATGTGCAAATATTGATGTAAGTCCACAAGTATTAAGAACAATCAAGGAACTAAGACCTCATCTAATGAACAAAACAAGGTGCTAGTGATAGACCCTGAAGAGATGAAGATATACGATGTTTGAATTTAGACAAAGAATCCAAAACAGTGTTAAGGAAGTTCACTGAACTTCAAGAATACATGGATATACAATTAAGGAATATATTACAGAAATTTAACAAACAGATTGAAATAATAATTTTAAAAATCAGCCAGTAATCCTGGAACTAAAAATGCAATAAATTAAATGAAAAATGTAACAGGAAGTATCAACAGGGGAATTTGTGAAGCAAAAGAAAAAAATGAGTGAGCTCAAAGTCAGGCTGTTTGAAAATACACAGTCAGGTAAAAATGTTAAAAGAATGAAAATAAATGAAGAAACCTTATGAAAACCATGAATAATTTATAGGTCAGTGAAGCAAAAGAATTACAGCTGTGAGTCGCTGTACCCAAGCAATCTTTTGAATTTTTGATGGACCAAAAAGGCAAAGGGAAAGAAGATTTATTTAAAGAAATAATAACACTTTTTTTCCAGATCTGGAGAAATACATAAATATTCAAGTAGAGGAAAGTCAAAGGTCAGCAGTCAAACTGAACTCAAATAAGACTAACCCCAAGACATATTATAACCAAACTTTCAAGGGCAAAAGACAAAAGAAGGTTCTAAAAAGCAGCAAAAGAGAAAAGCAAATAGCATATAAGGGAACCCCAACACACCTGGCAGCAGTCTTCTCAGCAGACCAGTAGGAAGTTGGATGACATATTACAAGTCCTGAAGGAAAAAAAAGTAACTTCTAACCAAGAATAAGTTAACCAGTAAGCTAACCTTAAGAAATGAAGCAAAGATAAAGATTTTCTCAGAAAAACAGAAGATGAGGAAATTCATCACCACCATACCCATCTTACAAGAAATGCTAAAGGGAGTTCTTCAACCTTAAAGAATAGAATGCTAATGTGTAACAACAAAACTTCTGTAGGAATAAAATTCACTAGTAAAAGAAAGTATACAAATTCCGAACACTCTCATACCATAATCATAATGGGCAAACCACTCATATCTTAGTATGATGGCTATAAGACAAAATTATGAAAAATAATAGCAAATAAAATAATTTGTTAAAAATAGGCAAAATTTGAAGGTGTAAATTGTGACATCAAAAATTCAAAGGGTTGCCTGGGTGCAGTGACTCACATCTGTAATCCCAGCACTTTGAGTGGACTGCTTGAGGACAGGAGTTTGAGAACGGCATGGGCAACATAGTAAGAACTTGTCTCTACAAACAATTTTTTAAAAAATTACCTGTGTATGGTGATACATGCCTGTAGACCTAACTACTAAAGAGGCTGAGGTGAGAGAATGGCTTAAGTCCAGGAGTTCAGGGTTGCAGTGAGCCATGATTGCACATCTGCACTACAGCCTGGATGACAGGTAAAAGCCCTGTCTCAAAAGAAATCCAAAATGTTGGAGAAGAATAAAACACAAGTGTACAATTTTTTTGTTTCCTTTCTATCCTTTCTGGTCAAAGGTAAGTTGTTATCAGCTTTAAATAACTTGTTATAACTATAGGATTTTTTTGCTTCAAGCCTCATCATAACTCCAAAAATATATCTATATAATAGATACAGTAACAATTTATAAAAAAAAAGAAGCAAAACTAGACAAAATTTCTTAAACACACAAAAAGTATCTAGTAAGAGAGGAAGAAAGGAAGGAGAAACCTACAAAACAACTAGAAACCAAGTAATAAAGTGGCAGTAGTAAGCCCTTGACTATCAATAATTACCTTTAAATTAAATGGATGAAATTAGCCAATTAGAAGACATAGGGTGACTGAATGAACTAAAAATAACATTACTCAACTATATGTTGTCTACAATAAATTCACTACGTCTGCAAGGACATTCATAGACTTAAAGTGAAAGGATGCATGCAAATGGAAACCAAAATAAAAAGTAGGAGTAGTTATACCCATAACAGATAAAACAGACTTTAAGTAAAAATGCAGGAAAAGGGACACCAAAGGCCATTATATAAAGATAAAAGGGTCAATACAGCAGAAGGGTACAAAAATTATAAACACATATGCCCCCCCCAAATAAGAGCACCTACATATGTGAAGCAAATTTTAATAGACCTAAATTAAAAATATACCACAATACAATAACAGTAGAGGACTTCAAAACTCCACTTTGAGCAATAGATAGATAATCCAAATAGAAAATCAACAAATAAATATCAGCATTAAGCCACACCATAGACTGAATGAAAAGGACAGACATTTACAGAATATTCCATCCAACAGCTGCAGAATATTCTTTCTTTCAACAGTGTGTAAAACATTTTCCAGGATGGATCAAATGTTAGACCACAAAAAAAGTCTTTACAGATTTTAAAAAAATTAAACCATATCAAATATCATTTATGACAACAATTAAAAAAAAGTAGAAATCAATAACAAGAGGAACTCTGAAAACTGTGCAAATATATACAAATTAAACAGCATGATCCAGAACAACAGATGGGTCAATGGATAAATTAAAAGGGAAATGTTAAAATGTCTTCAGACAAATACAAATGAAAACACAATATACCAAAACCTATGGAATACAACAGAAGAAATTATAAAATTAAAAATAAAAAAAGATGTGGGGTACATTTCAGGGTTAAGTTGTCATCATACAGGTGAAGTTTGGGCCTCCCACTGGTCCTCACTTCACCTGGTTTTGGATCAGGTATCCTTATTAATGTTAGGTGCCCCCCTCCCTCCTTCCCCTGGCAGTGACCCACTACCGGCAATCCCTTTCATGCAGTATTCTGATAAGTATTCAGGGTCCACTTATGAGTGAGAACATGTGGTACTCAGTTCTTTGTTTCTGTGATAGATCACTGCGTATAATGAACTCTAAGTCCACCCAAGTTGATGTGCAGTCCATAATTTTGTCCTTCTTTATAGCTGTGTAATATTCCATCATGTATATATATCACATTTAAGGAGCATATATAACAATAAATGCCTTCATCAAAAAAGTAGAAGTTCCAGTTCCAAAATGGTATAGAAGTAAGCTGACTTTGTTCCTGTCTCCCACAAAAATCCAAAATAACATGTACAGCACCAACATTTTCACCAGTAACAACCCAAAGTTCAAATATAAGGATGAGACATTTCACAGGGCCACAGAGACATGAAAAACTCCTTGCAGATAATAAGAGAATCGAACTTCCACATCTGACACCCATTCCACCTGGCATCAGCCAAGTACAAAATATCCCCCCAAATAGTGGTTTCTTCACTTGAAAAAACAAGTTTGAAGTGTTGAACCAGTTTCATCACCACCTTGGGTTCCACATTAGGGAACCCATCACTGCCTTAACCCGCTAGAAACCATGACAGCCTGAATGAAGAAGAATCCCTGAGGAGGCACAGAGACAATAGGGAAGGGAGGACTGGGACAACAATCCCCAGCCCTAGAAATTGCTCTGTAACTCAGCTAAAAAAAAACCCAAATTAAAATGGCTGCTCAGCAACCCCATGCTGGAGGAGGTATGTTTCATAGGTTCCCTGAGCACAAACCCCTAGCCAGCCTTTACACACTGCCAGGATAATCCCTTTGGGACTTCCTCCATTTGTAATGGGAAGCACTTTGATCCTTTACTAAGGCACCACCTAGAGCCAAAAAAAGAGGCAGCAAAGGTTCATGAAGCAAATATATCCAATTGGGGTGGGGGGTGGGGTGACTAGAAAAAGAAAATATTCCTTCAATGGAAAGACACAGATGTATTTCCACAAGAAACACAACCAATAGGAAACTATGAACTTCCCAAAAGGACAAAGCAATAATCCAGTGACTGACTCTAAAGAGATGGCAATTTGTGATCTCTTTTACCATGAATTCAAAATAACAGTTTTAAGGAAACACAGTGATCTCAAATAGCAGAAAAAAGCACAAAAAAGCAGAAATTCATCACATAAATGTGACAAAGAGACTGAAATAATTTAAAAAATCAAACAGAAAACTTGGAACTGAGAAGAACATTTGCTGAAGTGAAGAAAACATTAAATTATTTCAAGAGGAGAATGGATCAAGTAGAATAAAGAATTAGTGAGTTTGAAGACAAGCTATTTGAAAATATACAGTCAGAAAAAATAATGAAAAGGAATGAAGACCACCTGAAAAATATAAAAACACAGATGCAAAAATTCTCAACAGGATTCTACCAAATTGCATCCAACAGCACATTTCAAGGATCATTCATCAAGACCAGGTATGCTTAATTACCCAGATGTAATGCTGGTTCAACATATATAAATCAATAAACATCCTTCACATAAAGAGGTGTAAAACCAAGAATCACATAATTATATAATTAGGTGTAGAAAAAGCATTTGATAATATCAAACATCCTTTCTTTACAAAAACCCTCAAACACTTAAGTATCAAAGGAATATGACTCAAAATACTAAGAGCCATCTATGATAAACTGGCAGTCAACATTGTTCGTAATTGGGAGAAGCTGAAAGCATTTCCTCTCAGAACTGAAACAAGACAAGAATGCCCACTCTTATTCCTTTTATTCAGCATAGTCCTGGAAGTCCTAGCCAGAGCAACAAGGCAGCAGAAATAAATTGGAGGTATCCAAATAGGAAAAGAGGAAGTCAAGTTATCCCTCTTTGAAGATGGTATGATTCTATACCTAGAAAACCCTAGAGAATATGTCAATACAGTTTTGCACTGATAAACAACTTCAGTGAAGTCTTGGAGTACAAAATCAATGCACAAAAAAACAGCTGCATCTCTATACATCAACAACAATCAGGCTGATAACCAAATAAAAACCAATGCAATTCACATAGCTACAAAAATAAATAAATAAAATACCTCAGTATCCACCTAACCAAAGAGGTGAAAGACCTTTACAATGAGTGCTAGATTAGATAACTCTACTCAAATAAATCAAGGATGATGCAAGCAAATGGAAAAACATCCCACGCTCATGAATTGGAAGAATCAATAGCATTAAGATGTCCATTCTGCCCAAGCCAATCTACAGATTCAATGCAATTCTTATCAAACTGCCAGAATCATTTTTCACAAACCTAGAAAACACAATACAGGTATTCATATGGAAGCAAAAAAGATACTTAATGGCAAATGCAATTCTCAGAAAAAGGAACAAAGCTGAAGACATCACACTTCCAGGCATTAAACTTTACTGAAAGGCTACAGTAACCAAGACAGCATAGCACTGGTACAGAAATAGGTACATAAACCAGTAAAACAGGACAGAGAATTCAGAAATGAAACAATGTCCCTGCAAACAACTCATCTTTGATAAAGTCAGGAATGAAAAAAAAAAAAAAAGAACACTGGGAAAAAGAAATCATATTTAGCAAATGGTATCAGGAAAAATGGCTGTCAACTTACAGAAGAATGAAACTAGACCCCTATTTACCACCATATACAAAAATTAATCCAAAATAGAATCTTAGAAAAAAATCATAGGGAATACCCACCTGGACATCAGAGTAGGCAATGAATTCATTCAGTCTTCAAAATCGAATGCAGCAAAAGCTAATATTGACAGGTAAGACCTTATAAAACTAAAAAGTTTTCACAGAGGAAAAGAAGCCATCGAGAGAGTAAAGAGACAACCTACAGCGTGGGCAAATATATATATATTTGCAAGCTAAGTATCTGACAAAGGCCTAATATCCATGATCTACAAGGAACTCAAACAAATTGACAGGAAAAACAAACAACAACAACAAAAAAAAAACATTAAAAACTGGGCAAAGGACATGAACAGACACTTCTCCAAGAAAGACAGAAGCCAACAAACATATGAAAAAATGCTCAGTCTCACTAATCATCAGATAAATGCAAATCAAAACCACAATGGGATTCCACCTCAAAGCAGTAAGGATGGCTATCATTAAAAAGTCAAAAAACAACAGGTGTTATGGCTTTAGAGAAGAGGTAATGCTTCTAAACCGTTGGTGGGAATGTAAGCTAGTTTAACCTTTGGGAAAAGCAGTGTGGTGTTTTCTTAAATAACTAAAAATTGAGCTTCCATATGATCCAGAAATCCCACTTCTGAATATATACCCGGAGTAACATAAATTGTTCTACCAAAAAGAAACCTGCACGTGTATATTCATTGCAACACTATTCACGATAGCAAAAACATGGAACCAATACAAATGCCCATCAAAAGTGGACTGGATAAAGAAAATGTGGTATATATACACAATGGAATATTACACAGTCACAAAGAAGAAAAACGTCACACTCTTTGTAACTATATGGATGCAGCTGGAAAATATAATACTAAGTGAACTTAGTATGATTTCTGCACAGAAATTTTTTAAAAACTGAGTATCTTATGTTCTCACTCATAAGCAGGCCCTGATCACAGATAACATCAGCACAAAGGTGGAAACTAAAGGAGGGAGGGAGGGAAGAAGGAAGGATAAGGGGCATGCAACAACACACTGGGTACCTAGTCCACAATCAGGGGAGTAATAGTCCACTAGAACCAAAACTTCACCTGCACGTAACCTCCTTATATGGTAAATATTCACTTGTACTCCACAACTCTATAATAATAATAATAATTTTAAAAGAAATCATAAAATAAATAGCCTCTAATGCAAAATAAAAAATATACAAACATATGGAAATTAAACAACATTCTGTTGATCAACCCAATGGGTGAATAAAAAAAATTAATACTGACACC